>JASCZW010014186.1:0-23561 GCA_034211315.2 Aedes japonicus | reverse complement strand
TATATGGTACATGCAAAAAAACCGCAGTAGAAACTACCATTTCGAGGGTTAAATTGAGCGCAAACACCAACAATTATAGTCAATAAATGCGTTTGATTTGACCATGCCTGCGATTAGATCAACCATAGTGCGGTTGATATCAATATGAGGTCTGTCAAATATACCACAAACGTTGAAGGTTTTACCGCAGGCTTCCCAATAGTACAGCCTTCTTGCCACAGTTAGTTTGAACTGCATCGACTGTCTTTTTGTTGACCGAACTGTCGCTTGCTACTGTTCGTTCGGTACCTTACCCGAAGAATGCTGTATACAAACAGTCGATGCTACGCTAGCTTTGCTGAAACCACCACACTCTTAACGTAGTAAGCCGAATGGGATGTTAATTTTCCATTTTGTCATGTCATCTGTTTCGTAAATTCTTTCGCTTGGACAGTCTCTCTGAAGCGGCGACATTTTTCGGCTTACCCGAGTCGGCTGTCACGAGAAGGATGGCGTGAGATGGCATTGGCAGGCATTAGCTAAGCTGAGAAACTATCTCCCATTCGTCAGCTCCCATGCATTTACCCACTTTCCATCACAAAGAGGAACCGTTGTTTGCGAGTGGAAATTCAGCCTTTAATTTATTGTTATTTTTTTCCGTTGGCCTATTTCATACATGGTGACAATCACCAACGCCAGGGAGAAGACTCCACCACCTAGACCCTCTACCTATCGACTCATGACTATGAGACAGGACGAACGGCTTTACTTCCCTTCCGAAGGAAGACGTGATCAGATTCTTTCGCCTCAGAAAAACCACCGACGTCGACTGGGATTGAACCCAGAGCAACTGGGGTACCAAGTAGCATTCACGCTTACCACGACACCACCGACGCCTGCCTCCTTGTTTCTATACGAGTGATTTACAATAGGTTGCAGGCATTTGTGGTCACCATTCACACACACACATATACACAGACACACACACGCACACACACACACACACACACGCACGCACGCACACACACACACACACACACACACACACACACACACACGCGCGCGCGAATGCCTCTAATAGCGCTAGCTGGGAAGCCATCGCCGAAGCGCTACACAGAATCAAGGTGCCTGACTATCTGTGCAAGATTTTGAGTAGCTACTTCCGTAACCGGGTTTTGCGGTACGATACACAAATGGGCCGGAAGTCGACAAGGATCACGGCGGGAGTGCCGCAAGGTTCCATCCTTGGACCGACGCTTTGGAACGCAATGTACAATGGTATGTTAACATTGAAGTTGCCAACGGGAGTCAAGATCGTTGGTTTTGCAGACGATATTGTCCTGACAGTTTCAGGCGAGACGCTAGAGGAAGTGGAGATGTTGGCGACCGAAGCGATTGGCATGGTTGAGAACTGGATGCGCGAAGCTAAATTGCAGATAGCACACCACAAAACGGAGCTGGTAGTGGTCAGCAATTGCAAAGCGGTGAAACGGGCGGAAATCGTCGTTGGAGGGCATGTCATAGCCTCGAAGCGAGCACTGAAGTACTTGGGAGTGATGATCGACGACCGGCTGAACTTCAACAGCCACGTAGATTATGCCTGCGAAAAAGTGGCAAACGCAATAGCCAGAATTATGCCGAATAGCTACGGACCTACCAGTAGTAAGCGGCGTCTACTAGCTAGCGTTTCCTCTTCAATACTGAGGTACGGTGGGCCAGCCTGGATTTCGGCGTTGGAAAGCAAGAAAAATCGTGCTAAACTAAACAGAACGCATCGTCTAATGGCCATGCGAGTTGCGAGCGCTTATAGGACCATCTCTTTGGAAGCAGTATGTGTTATCGCCGGAATGATTCCTATCGACATTATCCTGGTCGATGACAGTGAGTGCTACACGAGGAAGGAAACCAATGGTGTTCGGAAGATCGTGCGAGCGGCATCGATGGCGAAATGGCAGCAGGAGTGGAACACGGCGAGAAATGGTAGGTGGACACACCGGCTTATACCGGTTCTGTCGTCTTGGACAAACAGGAAACATGGCGAAATTAACTTTCACTTGACACAGTTCCTGTCTGGTCATGGATGTTTCAGAAAGTATCTGCATCGGTTTGGACACGCAACGTCACCCGTCTGTCCTGCGTGTACACACGTAGAAGAAACACCGGAGCACGTGATCTTCGATTGCCCAAGGTTTGAGGAAGTTCGGAGGGAGATGCCAGTACTTAATACGGAGGTCGTCAAGGAGCCAAGACAACAGAGAGGTGCATGAGCACAGCCGCGCCCCCTGAAGTAGTCGCTTCATCGTGGATATATAAGGAGCCATGTTTTTTCAGTGGTTAGAGCACGGAAGCGAGTCCCATTACCGCTTGAGTGAGTCCCACACAGTGCCAAATACACTACAGGCCAGGCTTTTGAAGCTTTTTTCAACCTTATTATTAAAAACAAAAACACACACACACACAAACACACACGCACAAACACACACACATATAAACCCCCCCCAAGAAAACACGCGCACGCACACCTCCATACAATTTATTGATTTATTATCCATATCGATCATGTTGTCTCCTGCACAGCAATTAATTGTAAACCTAATTGCTAGCACAGTACTCATAAATTACCGAAATCTCTTCGGCATAACACGAAGACACGACCAGAGTCCGACTACCCGAGTAAAATATTAAACGCGATGTCAACATCGTATTGGTAGTCTGACGAAGTACATGTCGTATCTTTGAAAAGCGTAACGAATGAACAACCGAGGCTGTCGTAGACCATAAAACAAAAAACATCCACACGAACAAGCAAATCGTGTACAGCAAAAGAAAACAACGATGCATGTCGCATGACTGACGCACTGCGGGCTGTGGTGGAGAGCTAAATTGCGAGGCTGTCATTGGGTTGAATACACAGAGAAAAAATTTGATAGTCAATTTCTCGAGTAATTCATGTTAAGGGCCTAAAAGCTATTTGTAAACAATGACTTTAAACGTCGATTCCTTCTGAATCTCAAATCCCTCTCGTGAAATGAAAGCAGCAATTGGAAGAAGAAAGTTAGTTCTACCATATGGAATAGCTGGATATAGTGGGATTCTCGTGATTCGTGAGTTATCAACGTTTAAAGTCATTGTTTACAAATGGCTTTTAGGCCCTAATCATGGATTACTCGAGATTTTACCATTATTGGGGGTTACGATGACTATTGCAGTGTAGTGCTTTTGAACCGACTATGACCGTGGTCAAAACGACCATTAAAAATAGTTGATTCAACATTTGCCATAATGTCGGAATAGTCCTTGCTACCATGATCATAGTCAAGAATACCATGAAGTGGTGAATTCGACCATTTTCATGGTTATGGTAACCATTATATGCGATAGTCATCTTGACCATGATTTAATTGTCGGTATAACGATAGAATTTTTTTCAGAGTAGTAACCCAAGTAACCACAAGCATTATATTATTGCACTTATCCAACCCAAAACCAACATCGGTAAAGCGGGATCGCATCAATTCAACAGTTGTCAAGTAATGAAGCGTTAGATTAGCTTCAGAATGTAGTGAGGCATTACCAATGCAATAATGCTACGTTAGCAATGTCTTATGACATTACAAAAGATATAGCATTAGTTCGATCTTAGTGGGGCCCTTTTCAGCTTGAATCCAACTTAAATGATGCACTAGACGTAATACATATGCCCTATATATGCGTGCTATTACAGCCTCGTGGTTACTTGCAGGAACCCAAGTAACACACTACACACTTAGAAAAATTTACAGAATTCGGTAATTTTTTACCGAACTTTCAACAGCTGAACGTTCGGTAATCCGATTTACCGGATTTCAGTGAATTTTTACAGTATTCCGGTAAAAAAATTACCGGAACTTGTCAAATTTTACCAAAATCCGGTAAATCGGATTACCGAACTGTTCAGCAGTTGAAAGTTCGGTAAAAAATTACCGAATACTGTAAAATTTTCTAAGTGTGTACGGTCATAATTAGTTGCTGCAACTTGATTATGACGAAAACAAGTTACATTTATGATATCTCAACCAAATGACAACAAGTGTGCTACTAGGGCAATTTGACTAAAATTTCATGGTAGTTTTAAAGATAGGCGTAGTCGGGTAAAATTGTAGTTTTCACTAGAAGATTTTTTCTGTGTTCAGACCTCATACTCTGAGAAAAATTCTATCGTTATACCGACAATTATAACATGGTCAAGGTGACTATTGCATATAATGGTTACAATAACCATGAAAATGGACGAATTCACCACGTTCATGGCATTCTTGACTATGATCATGGTAACAAGGACTATTCCGACATTATGGCAAATGTTGGATCAACTATTTTTAATGGTATTTTTGACCATGATCATAGTCGGTTCAAAATCACTATGCTGCAATAGTCATCCTAACCCCCAATAATGGTTAAATTGACTATCAAATTCCTCTCTGTGTATACAATATACAAATATTGCGATAAAATTACACATATATACAGACATTGATATCAATCAGTGCAATCAAAATGGTTCTGAAAAAATTTATTTACAGGATAAAGTGGAAATGTTTTGTTTGTGGTCATAAAGCATCTTATATGTAAAAAAATATTTCGAAAAACTTTTCATTCCCTCATGGTGCTTCAGGACCAGGGGGTGAATAACTCTGCCACGTGGTGTTTGTGTTGATCGTGTGCAAATGTGTTTCTGGGGTGGCAGAAGGTGTTTTTGTGATTCACAAACTACAATCGAAAATTTATGCTTATTGGCAACCATGGACGGTTTAGACGTTTAATACACGCTCACTTATGCATCATCTGAATTACATTAGTGTAAGCGAGAGAGAAACAAAAACAAACAATCGATTCATGTAAGTGGTGCCAGATATGAAAATAAATTTAACGTGGTTGCGAGTGTGTTTGAAGTGTGGCAAATTGTGTTTTTGAGAGTGTTAACACAAGGTGGCAGAGTGACTTTCCCCCTGTTCAGGACCTAGTTTTGAGGCCCCTATTATATCGAAATAGCTGGAGTGCCCACCATGTGTAAACTTCTGTAGATTTATTCAAAATTTTCCCCATCCATTTCACTTCTGTTTCTTCTGTTAATAATTGTAAATATTCGAAGTTTGCTTTGGATTTCTCATCGGTCCTCCCAAAAACTTTCTTCAATAAATGAAGAAACTTTTTAACTTTTGCTCAGTTACGATGGTTCTGTTCTTAGACAGAGTCCTGCGAAACGGTTGGATGGCGTTTAAAAAACCGGCAACCTACCCTTCATGGAACTCCATTTTTGAAAGGGTTCTTGATTTTCATCTGTCTCAGGTACTGAGCTACATTAGCTCGAAAGTTTTGGGTGTTTACAGGGAATCCTGCTTTGGCCATGTCATAAATTAATTTAACAATTCGATTATCAAGACTAAGAACTGTTGAAGTTCTAAGTGAATTTGTGTACCGGTTCTTGATTTGTTCGCGGATTGTGCTTCCCGGTACATTAAAAATCCGAGAGGCAGCACGAATGGTGGCTCCACTTCTTGCAAGGTCTAAAAGCGTTGTGCAATCGATCCACTGTGTACTGAATTCGTTTTTTAATAGCAATTCTGGAACAAATACTCAAACACGGAATTAGAAAATCACAAATTTGGTGATGTCTTTAATCCGTGGTAAAGATTTTGTTACCAAAAATGCACGAAAACTAAAATAATTGAGTGAATTTTATGTAAAATCGACTATCCATACCTTCAGCAACACAATTGTTTCGTTTAACTTCCATTTTACGTGATTTTCAATAAAAAAAACAAACCAAGCTTTTTTCACGTCCATAGCAAGCCTGAACAAAAAAAAATAGCAGTTCATGACGAGAATTTTTATTTTATTTTTTTTTAATTCATACGCGAGTGACTAGACCTCAAAATAGTGATGCCTAAGTGAAGTTGATTATATTCTCTAACATTTGCGGTGATTATTGGTAAAATAATCAATCAAGATCTCAAAATACTCCATATTTTATGTTGAAAGCACGGTTTTAGGCGCTACGCGGAGTTAGGGCAGCTCACGGTATTTTCAAAGAACTTTCAATAATTTCTAGTAACTTTAAAAATTGACAAATTTAAAAAAAATACTTCTATTTAAATTTTAAGGGTTCTGGAATTCATCCGAAGTTCAAAAAATATTTTAAAAAGCAGATATAATCTAAAAAAGGTAAGGTTTTGAAAGCATTGAAGAAATTTTTCTTCAAAATCTGTAGAATCTAACTGATATTCAAAGACTATTTTCTTGTAAAACAGGATTTTTAATGATACCTTGTACCTTGAGACATCTGTGGACAAGTTTGCCCGGCATTTTTGGGAATTTGAATAAACTTTTTGATATGTAATTTAAATAAAATCAAAGGAATGCTCAAAAACATTAACTAAATAAAAGTCAAACTTGGAAAAACTTCAGATAATTAGAGAAGATTTCAAAAAGAAGAGTAAATACGAAGCATAGTTGCGGAAGGTTTTGCGAATGAACTAAAGTTAAGCATCGAATGGTCTTATATTTTCAAAAACATTTAAGAAATCTTCGATACCGTTCTGAGAATGAATACAAAATGGGTTTCAAGATTTCATTATGTTACAAAGATTTTAACAAATTCCAGTACTTCTTAAATGAAAATAAAAACATGATTAGTTAAATGAACTCTAGTGCTTTTCAAAATTTACGAATGCATTAAAAAATTGGATTAATTTCGAATGACGATGCAAAAAAAAAACTACAAGGTGATTTGATTGCAAAAAGTTTCCTAACAGAATATGTTCATTGAACCTTCTACCAAAATGCCTCTGCCGAGCGGCCGTATAGCAGTGGACCGAAGCCTTATCCATGGCTGATAAAAATATGGCAGCTCTCTCTTGGTCTTGGCATCTCCGAAAAAAAAACATTTTCTATCGGTCGCAGCTTATGGACGTTGGGAGTGTAAGCGATCTTCAATACAACGTTTATCTTTATCTGGTCCAACTTCTCCAATGGATCTTCTGGCATAATGGGCTGAGACCAGGTTTGCCCGAAAGGCCACATTCTGCTTAGATATTTCTTAATGAAGAAGGCAACTTAGGGCAGAAACTTCATACTGTATATCTCCTTGTTCTCCGCAAGCCACGGTGGAAAGATAAGCGACTTGGACTTTCCCTTTTCACTGGTCGTCAGCCACAGGAAGGTTTTTTTTCGGGAATTGAGAATGGAAGAGTTAAGGCCGAGCTACAACGGGGAGCGCAACGGCGCGGTGCGGCAGTTTTTGACATAAAATATATGGATTAACTGTCAAAAGCTGCCGCAACGCGCCATCGCGCTCCCCGGAGTAGCTGGGCCTTTATTTGACGTCAAGCGGCAAGTAGGTCTTCCCGCATAATCACAAACCATTCCGAGACCATTTCCTTTATTGTTGACGACCGTTTTCGTTATTGTTACGACATTTACCCTTATAGTTGACAACTATATACTAACTATCTCCTATATAGTTTTAACAATATGTCAGATGGTAAAAGCCCAAATAACAATATGCTGAATAGGCGGTTAAGTTAGGTTACCATAACAAAATGGCAATTTTCACGAACAAAATTTTGCTGTACTCTATGTCATAAAGTTGGTATATAATTCAGACTGAGTGCAAACAATCAAAAACCTTTCAATGACAATATGGCAAACATTAACAATATGTATTAATGTAGAGGTTGTATGGTGAAAATGAGATTAAACTATTCGATAACAATAACATAAAATGTGATAATATATCTTACATTCGAAATAATGTTTCGACTATACAGCAAATTGTTTTTCGTTATGCGGGTTGTCAATCATGAACACGACGTCGTGCCTCGCCAAAAAAAAAAAAAAATACTGGCATACTCGTTCTTAGAATATTTTCGGTAAGATCCGATTAGGATTATGTGCACTAACCTTATTACGATAGAAGTGAAATAGCCGAAAAAACGACGCCAGCAGTTTCTTTCAAATCATTTCCAGAATCGAATCGTACATAAACCGGAAAATGACAATCACAAATTTCGTCTGTGTGTTGTAAAACCCAAACACCTTGTAAACAAGCTCCCAGGACTATAAAAAAAAAATGAGGTTATCACATTTCGTGCAATGGTCTATTGTGTAGCCAGTTGAAAATCAGAGTGCACACTTAGCGAAATAAACTTTCGATAATAAAAAAACCAATATGAAAAAAGGCTTGACCACTAGTCCTTATCAACGTTTGCAAAACATGAAAGGCACAAACAACGTCGTGAAAAACAAACTCCATTCATAAGTCACGCTTATTAAATTTAAGAGCATCGTTTATAGGTTGTACTTTACAAATGGTCTGAGACCAACAGCTTTACTTCCCCTCCGAAGGACGACCCAATCAGAGATTTTTCGTCTCAGAATACCCGATTGAAAATTGGTTTAAAATTGGTCCACTGCTTCAGAACCCCACACTGAGAAAATTTATCGTATGACCGCCATAAGATACACTTATGAAATTTCGACATAAGGAAAAACTTTGAAAATCATAAGATGTACTTATGAATTGACGTCAGTGGCGTTGTTGATTTTTTTCATAATATGGTCTTCGATTTTTCATAAGATAATCTTATGAAGGAGCCTCTATTCTATGTTAGGAAAATCATAAGCCATTCTAATAAAATTCTATTTCTTTTTTGGCCCATGTTTAGAATTCATAACACCGATCTTTAGAAAACGTATTGATGCTGAAACCCATTTTCCCAAAGTGCTAGTTTGTTGACAGCATTTGCCGGATCGTTATTATGCATGTTAGACATTTCACTATTATCGTGCAATTAAAAGAGATTAGAATATTCTATTGATCGAAAATAAATTTATTTCTATATAAAAATTAATTGCCTTTTTCATGTACATTGAAGAGGGGACCATCATTGTATCAATACGCATAAAGCTTAGTACATTTTAACGCTCTACAGCTTCTGTGGCAAGATATTGTTTATTTTTAAACAATATTTCCTCTGTAAACGTGCTCACATCAGAAACAGAAATCGGTAGGTCTGACAGCAATTCACTTTCGGTAGCCATTTTTCTTTTTCACGGCACTTGAGTTTTTTTTTCACATTGATGTGACACACGGATTTCATAAGATCGCTTATGAAATAGAATATAAGGTCGTATGAATTTCGTTCAGATCGTGTGAAATCCATAATAATCATGATGAAAACATGAAAAAACCATAAAAAAATCGCTTCATAAGGTAGATCTTATGAAAATCATAAGCATTTTTTGCATGAGTGCATGGGTCCCAAGTATACCTTGCATCTTGCACCTTGCAAAACATTCTTGCGCTTTTCGGTAATAGAATCTTTGTTTTTGTTTTGATTTGCTTTGTTCTTTTGACAGAATATTTTAGGGATTATTCGTTGTGACTTATGTTTTCAGGGGTTAACAATCAAACTTGAGACCGAGCTTTGAATCGATGTGCTGGTGCTTTTGGAGCCAAACGTTTATTCATTTTCTTCTTGACTATCCAGCCCCTGATTCAAACATAAATAACGCTATCTTGATGACGTTTTTGCTGTTGATAGTTTTATATAACCTTAAGGCCAGTATCGACCTAAAAAATAAAGAGCTTGTGGAATTTTGTTCAATAATACCAAGCTGAATTTTGACAATTGATCTGCATGGAACGAAATGTCACCTTCACTTACGGAATAATCGAGCGGAACATTTTTCCGAAAGTAAAAGTGACAGCTCCCATTAGTTTGCGTGGAAACCTTACAAATTCCAATTTTATTTTTCGTTCTTTTCAGGTGGATACTGCTGCAGGAATTTCTTTTTTATTCTTTACTTCTCCGTTTCAGTAAACGGAATTTAACATGGGTTTGGGATAGAAAAAGAAATTTCTTTCGAACACGATACCGACCTTCAGCAACGTCGTAGCCAAAATATGTGAGGGTTATTCCGAGAGTCGAAGTGACGTATGTCACGTGATGAAGTGAGAAAAGTCACCTGCAGTGAGGTGACTCTCCATTTGATTTACCCAGAAGGATCACCTCACCAAGTGACACACGTCACTATGACTCTCGGATTAACCCTCAGTTTGTAGCAATCAACACGTTCTCAAAATGTTAACAAATCTAAGGGCAGCGCTAGTTTCATCCAGAACAATTTCCCATCAACTGTGAATTTCTATTGAACTACTGCAGTGATTCTCGTGTTTTAAATTGAATGACGAGAAGAAAATTTCGAGATTGTATTATGATTTTTGAGGCGATTTTCTATTTTCCTTCGTTTCAGCACAATATTTGATATCATAGATATTTAAGATCAAAAGTTTCCTAATAAATAACAATATGCTGTAAAAGCTTTGCATGAGTTTGTATTTTTTGAGTTTTTAAGTTGAACATTCCAACCATAAATCGATGTTATCAATCTCGACCCGAGCTCCTCACAGCTCATCCAATTCCAAATCCGCATACAACCCCTCGTTGGAGTGCAACGTGAATGCGTTCTTCCGGTACGTCAGCGTCTCGGGAGTGGACGTGGAGCGCACGATCCTGTACTTGGACAGCAGCCTCACGAGGGCAACCTTGATCTGCAACATGCCGAAATGCGATCCCAAACAAGTCCGAGGTCCAACGCCGAACGGCATATAGCTGCAAGGGACGATTTGGTCCAAATTTTCCTTCGAAAAGCGTTCCGGATTAAAGCGCAGGGGGTCCGGGAAGTACTGATTAAAGAATAAAGAAGGTAAATGTATTGTAGGGGAAGTTGTATGATGATCAAACCTTAGGATCCCGATGAATGGCATAGATGGGCACCAGGATCGGCATTTTGTTTGGTACCACAAAGTTGTGGAATGGTTCCAGTTTATACCCGGTGGCCCCATCCGGTAGAGAGCACTGTCGTTCGATGAAGGGAAGGACAGGGTAGAGGCGAGCCGCTTCCGAAATAACCATCCCCAGGTAGGGCATTTCGTTGATCAAACATTCGTAGGATAGATCTTGGCCGTGCTTGAGAATACTGGAGCGAATCTCCTCTCGGAGGCGGAGTTGAATTTCTGGCTGTGAAGATTTGAACGAATAAATAGGATGATTCAAGCTTAGGATATGGAACTTACATTTTTAGTCAGCTCGTACAGTGTGAATGATAATACTGAGGAAGTCGTTTCAAAACTGGCCATGTAGAAGGTGGCTGCCTGTGCCACAAGTATATCGTCCTTTAGAGCTGCAAGCGATGAGTAAGTTAGATTCGAATCAAGGTTTAGTATGGCAATATTTGAGATGTATGTTCATTTTGGCTTTATTCCACACTGATTGAAAAAAAAAAACTATTGATAATCATAAATAACGCCTTATGAAGTACAGTAACTGTTCGCTAACTGGGTGCTGTTTAACTGGGCTGCTTTTAAACTGGGTGTTCGCTAACTAGGCCCAGTTAAAAAGCAAATAAACTTAAAAAATCAGCATTTGACATTTTGTTGTCAAAATCAGCAAGGGGGATGTAAAAGGCATATAAGGTTTCTGAAGGAGTGAAAAATGGTTAAATTGCACGTAATGGAGTCGTAATGCCATACAAACTGAGTCAAATATTTTGCAAAACGGGGAGCTACATCGCAATAACTTATAAAGCATAGAAACATTATTAAATTTATATATTGTGCAATGAAATATTCCAACCGAAATCTGATCGGAAGCCACCTCGAAATTTATTTACATTTGAAATGTCAGCCCAGTTACCGAGCAGCATCCGCTAACTGGGCTGTGCACTTCGCCCAGTTAGTGAACGGTTACTGTATCACAAATGCAGGTTGTTTAGACTTCATAAGATTAATATGTTATTCATAATGACTTTTACGACTTTATTAAGGCTCAAACGTAGTGATTACGGAAGCGGAAGAGCCCAATTTAACTAAACCTACTTGTCTGATCTAAAACTGATTAGATTCAAGTTAATTCCATTTGGACATATCGACGTCATTTACGACAACTGTCAAACTTGTCGTTTCCGTTCCGTTTCCGTCCACATTACGTTTGGGCCTTTACTTACTCGTAACGATTTTTCTATGTGTATCTTAGTTCCACAAAATTACCTTATGATTTTCATATTCATTCTGTGGATGAAAAAACCATAAGGCAATTTAATAAATCAACTACAATGGTGAACCAAGAAATGTTGTGGAATGGGTGCTCAAGATCATCTTTGAAATATAATCTTGCATACGAGGTAAGCCTATTTTATATGAAGAAAATATCCAAAATTTTAAACAAGAAAGCCCACATGAATCCTTGCCAATGCTTTAGCTGTGGTCCAAAATTGATTCATTTTCCAACAGTTTTAAAGAGGCGTTTTTTTTTTATTACACGTTTGAATGCTGCTACGGAAATTTGGCTCTACCGCTACGATCGAAAACAGATGGTATTATTTGTTTTGTTATTACAGAACCAAATTTAACACGACTAACTGCTAGGCAAGTTGCTTCGTGCGCCGTTGACCAGGGCATTAGCGCTTGGAGCGCACTGCTCAACAACGCAAATCGGCATCCGTACGTCGACGATGACTTCGGCCAAGTTCCTCGAAAAGATTGAGGTGTTTGTAGATGATGTGTCGGAAATGGTCGATCCGGGAACAACGGTGCTGCAGGTGAAGATGTTTAGGATGTGGGGTTTGGATTTCGCCATTAACTGTAATAATTGTTTTTATTTTTAATTTGTAGGCTGCTACATTGGTAGGCGTTGAGGGTTCCCTCACTTCGGTTATCACGAGCGATTGGTCACAGCCGATAACTGTCGTATGTGCTTGGTGGAAGTGGAAAGTCTTTCAAGCCGGTAGCCGTTTGCGCCATGCCGGTTATGAAGGGTTATGATCTGCAGGATCAGGCTATAGACTTTCGGGTCGGATCGTTCACGGTTTACCAATATCGATCACAGCGGAAAGCTTGCCGTCGAAGATAAGGACCCGTTGGTTAAAGACCATTATGACCCTACACACTTGGAAAATTTCACAGTATTCGGTAATTTTTTACCGAACTTTCAACAACTGAGCGTTCGGTAATCCAATTTACCGGGTTTCGGTGAAATTTTACAGTATTCCGGTAAACAAATGACCGGAACTTGTAAAATTTTACAGAAGTCCGTTAAATTGGATTACCGAACTGTTCAGCTGTTGAAAGTTCGGTAAAAAATTACCGAATACTGTAAAATTTTCTAAGTGTGTATGCATTCACTGCACGAGATGTATCCGATTCGCGTCAAAAGTTACCGGAGTCGATGATTCGGGTACTACTGGACGAGGAAATGATATGCAGATTGGAACACATGCGGAGAGGTTCTTCCTTTCGGAGTTATACGGAAATGTGATCGATATTTGCCCGGTTGGTGGTCTGAATATCAAGCCGTACAGTTTCGTAGCTCGTCCGTTGGAGATCCGCAAAGTGGAGCCCAAGCAACACATCCCTGTCATAATTTGTTGCAGCAGATTGATTGTGACTTAATTTAGATACATTGTGGTCACTTTGACTTATTTGCAACTAGCTGACCCAGCGAACTTTGTTCCGCGTTAATCGATTTTAGGATTCAAATAATTCCGAATATTCGTGATAATTTTATTTTTAAGTTACTTTAAGCCAGACTTGGACAGTGTTTGCCGAAAATCACCTGGCAACAAAATCATTGCGCCTCCAAAAGGTCTCGAGTTATTGCGTAGATCTTGCATAGTTCGATCGAGTGCCTCCAATACCCGTTTGTGTCCCATTGTGCATTCGTCCCAGATGAGGATCTTACAACACTGCAACACTTTCGTCCTTGCTGAATTCTTCGAAATGTTGCATGTCGATTCGTCTGTCAGTTGGAGATTCAACGGCAGCTTCAACGCAGATTGAGCCGTTCGACCGCCTTCCAACAATGTGGCTGCAATCCCTGAAAAGGCAACCGCCACCGCAATATCTGATCATGGGCGAACCCAAGCCAATTGTAATAAAATAAGGTACTTTTTGCAAGTTCCGCCAGGTACAATGATGAATAACACGCATCCATTTCAGTTGTCAATCGCTTTCACTAAAGTGTCCTATACGTTCTCTTGCTGAGGAGTCACTGCCGCACATAAGTAAACACATGTATTCAACCAAAATCAGCGCCTCGTTGCGCATCTTATTGTGTATTTCCAGCTCGTAATGCACAGTTGTTGTGCGAACTCGATGTAAAATTTCATCAACCATATCATCCTTGTATTTGTTCCACAATTCGACTACATTTGATGGAAAACATGTCGAGATGATGATCCCAAACAGGGTACGAATTTGATTGCAGGTACAGTGACAATAGCATTGAAATGTGTTGTATCCCAATGTGTGTCGTTTTCTACCAATTGCAACCGCTGACAGGCCTCTCGATATGTCGTACATAGTAGATCACACACAGTCCGAAACGACTCGAGCAAAGCTGGACCACGAACATTAACCAAAAGCAGAATAATAAGGACACCTGTCAACTCCGCTGTATGTCAAGGATAACTCGATCAAAACGAAAAAATACCATACATAATGTATTGCAAATCTATCATTTCGAAGTTTTCATTTTCCCGATAAATTTTTCCAACTTTCTTTTTCTATAAATGTTCCTTGAGCGTAGCCGAACAGAACAAAAAAAAAACAACTTAAATCGGACGATCCGTTCTCGAATTATGCGCGGTCTTACGTATGCCACTCTGTTTTATATATATAGATAAGTGTGCTACTAGGGAGTCGATTTATGTGTTAGATGCTATGGCACAGAGAACAGACATCCAGGCTCGAACATTTTTTTCCCAATTTACTGTACAAATTATCAAAAGCAAACCGACGGAAAAACAACGCCGCCTAGTCTAGGTTTCACCAAACTAAAATTGACAGACTATCAAATCTCGAGGCGGGCAAGTGGCGCCATCAACATACGATTCACCAAAACTAGCAGAAATGAGCTATAATTTTAAATTAGCAGTTACAGAAATTTACACACGGATGGCACTCCAACTTGGATGTCTGTTCTCTGTGGCTGTGGTTACCTTTTATTTACAAATAAAGATGTTTTTGGTCTCATTAATTTAATCATTCTAAAATATAAACCCATCCTCCTAAAAATACTATAAATGAAAGTGAAAATTGTATTTGAAAATCAATTTTCAAATCCATCATGGACTCGTTCAGTTATCATTATTAACAATAACATATTTCATAAGGGTGTGTTATGAAACTCATATTAAAGAACGTCCATTAATTACGTCACGCAAAAAATAACTTTTTATAACGTTTTTTGTATGGATCGTCACGTTTTCTCAACCCCCCCCCCCTCACTGCGTGACATTATTAATGAACCTTATCTCTTATCATATCTAAAACATAGCTGGTAATGAAGACAAAAAACATCGCATTCGCATTCATAAGGTAATAGTACGTTTGCACTACTGCTTATATTACGTGATATAGAGTATCTTGATATCAGCAACTATACATCTAGTTTTCACTGAAAATAATGTACATGTCATTTGATATCAAGACACTCTATATCACGTAATATAAGCTGTAGTGTGAACGTACTATAAAAGTATGAAATTCAAACCGATTCCTTGTGGCTTTCAGGTTGAGGTTTTTGAATGAACTTCTTAGGGTTTTTTTCTTCAGTGTAGAAGTGAAAAGTACTTTCGACAGAAGTCGTCTTGACATGATTGCTGAACAATATTCATGATATCATAAATTATTTGCCGCAATGAAATCATGAATAAATCGGATTTGAATCTAGCTAATCTATTTTATCGACTTTGAATGTAAATAAAAACCATTCCATCGTTAGGATTAGAACCTAGGTTGGTTGCGGAGAGCTGTACACTGATAAAAAATCAAATAATGAATATATTAACTCAAAACTATATCTTTTATGAGCTACCGTCACATATATTTCTATTTGTGTTTCACATGCAACATATTATTTTGATACATATTTTTCATTTTCAAACTCAATAAAAAGTATGTGGCTCACCTTATGACTGACAGTTATTAGATTTGACACATACTTTTGATTGGGTTTTGAATTGAAAAACAGTCAAAATGGCGCTCGAAGGTTCTTCATCAATTGTCCTGAATGAGTTGCATTTAAGTGACGAACTGCTGTATACAGGTTTTTCAGGTATATATGATATGTACCTTGACGTGATTTAATATTGTTGAATTACCTATTGAGAGAAAGCGGTATATACTTGGCAAAATTATCAACTTTAAATAAAGATGAATTACGGCAACTGGATGAGACAAAGTAAGTGTAAATATTTGGTTAATCTACCATATATATTAATTATTTAAACTATCGCAGGTATTACAGTTTCTGGGATTCGAAGCGGTGGAATTTATTGAATCGATCTCAACATGTATAAAATCAACCATAACAAGTGTATTTGAAAATTTAATACTTTTTTTGCCATAGCGATTTACAAATACTAATCTAATCGATATGCTTATACACTTTAATAGGTACTTTCAATAAAAATTATAAAGAAATTCGTATGGTGTTGATGCAAAAGTTTCAATAACGTTTATATGACGGCACATGGTATTTATCATAATGAGGGATGGAAATCATAAACTTGACACATACTTTTTATAAAGAAGGAAAAATGGTACTCATCAAAAAGAGGGATAGAAATCATAAGCTTGACACATACTTTCTATATGAAAGGAAATATGGTATTCATTATAGTGAGGGATAGTTGTTATTGGAACTTCCTCTTAAAGTTTATTAGCAAATCGATTAGATATTATTTGTAAATCGTTATGGCAAAAAATTATTAGATTTTCAAATACATTTGTTATGATTATTTTTATCCGTGTAAGAGTCCTTGGTGGATGTGCTTAGTACGGTATACTTATTCTTAAAAAGACTACTGAATAATGCAATTGATTACACAACTTTAGATTAGAGACAAAACCAGACATCCTAAGTTCATGACTCGCATCTGCCATTTCAATAATGAAACCATGAATAAAGGTCCAAATGTAATGTGGAAGGAAGCGGAGCGGAAACGGCAAGTTTGACAGTTGTCGCAAATGTCGTCGATATGTCCAATTGGAATCAACCTAGATCTAATCAGTTTTCGATTCGACAATCAGGTTCAGTCAGACTGGGCTCTTCCGCTGCCGTTGCCGTCCCGCTTTCGTTATCATTGCGTTTGAGCCTTAAGAGTCACGAGTTCATATGATTAGATGAGATTTCGTTTCATGATTTTTTATTCATGAAAACAGAAATGGATTAGTTGCCGTGTATCAAACTATTACACACGCTAAGATGAGAATACCTAAAATTAGGTATTAATTTTACCTAAAATTAGGTATTGTTGGCAATACCCAAAATATCGGTAAAATTAAACGATAATAAACAGTAATTTTTACTGAGATATGGGTAATGTTCACTTTCCAATGCTGGACGTTATTATTTACCTAAAATTTAATAAATTTCACGTCACTAAAGCAAAGCGGTCGCCATATTTTTCCAAGTGAAATTGAACCAATAAATTTTGCATTTATTTGTTCTAGCTCCAACGGATTCTTGTGGAGAGAATTTGGTGCAGTACGGTGCAAGTCAGCATCAATATTGGGTCGATGCAGATAAAATATTTCTGTAGTGGAGGAATCCAGCTATAAAATGCAAAAGCGAGGTTAAACGACGTCATCGATGGCGGTTTTGCAAAATTATTGTTCGAGCTGTTTAATCAAAATAATTCGTGATTAAAAGAGCAAAAAATAGTCGATAATGACGATACTGACCAATTCCAGAAAGTTATTATCAATTTCAGTTTTAGATACTACGATGTTTAACCTCACTTTAGCTTTACTTGGATTCATCCAAATTCTTCAATGATACTTTTTTTTTAATACAAAATAAAATATGTCATACATTTGAACATTTGTTTCTCCTTGAGTGCAGATTTTGGATAATCCATGGATGAATTGTTTATTTTAAGCATTCTGTAAATAAAACTACAAAAAATACCCAATTTTGAGTAAAAAGTAACGATACAAAATCGGTAATATTTAACGTTTATCTTCCTTCAATACTATTACCCAATATTAGGTAATCTGTGTTTACGCATTATTTAGGTATGTGCACTTTTGAGCGATTATCGGTACTTTTTAACGATTTTTAGGTATTCTGATCTTAGCGTGTACGCTTGCAACTAATCGAATGAAAATTCAATAGAACTGACACGTGTACGGTTGTTTTTCGGAATGAGTTTTTTTTCTTAAATAAGCAGGACATGCTTCTTACCCGAGAAATACACGTTTGATGTTTTAGTAACCTGGATAATTCTCATGTTTGGTAGAAACTTGTGCTTCATTTGTGCGGAAACAGGAGGGGTCTCGAACATCCAAAGAAACATTTTTGCCTTCAAAAAACGCCCAAATGCGAAATTTGGTTCAATTTGTTTGATTTGTTCTCGAGTTATGCAGAAATTTGTGTCTCATTTGTATGTGAGCCCCCCTTCCAGAGAGAGAAGGGGTCTCAAACAATAAAAAAAAACCTTTCTCAGCTCCAAAAACCCCTGCCTACTAATTTTCACGCCGATTGGTTCAGAACTTCCCGAATCTATAAGGGTCAGACAGACAGACAGAAATTCATTCTAATATGTATAGAAATCATGCCTTCAAAAACCCCCATATGCCAAATGTGGTTTCAGTTGCTTGATAAGTTCTCGAGTTATGCAAAAAAATGCGTTTCATTTGTATTATGTTTTGTATTTGTTTCATTAGGCGGAGGGATCTCCAACCACAATATAAACATCTCTTGCGTTCAAAAACCAACACATGCCAAATTTGGTTCCATTAATTTGATAAATTCTCGAGTTATTCAGAAATTTGTGTTTCATTTGTATGTGAGCCCCTCTTTCAGAAAGGGGAGGTTTCTCGAGTCACCTTAGAAACATTTCTTACCTTCAAAAACCACCACCTGCTTCCATTTACTTGATTAGTTCTTGAGTTATGCAGAAATGTGTGTAACATTTGTATGTAAGCTCCCCCTCCCTTCCAGATGGCGGAGGGGTCTTAAACCATCATAGAAACATTCCTTTCTTCCAAAAATCTCGACATGACAAATTTGAATCCATATGCTTCATTAATTCTCGACTTATGCAGAGATTTGTGTTTCATTTGTATGGCAGCCCCCTCTTTTAGAAGGCGGAGGGGTCTCAATCCACCACAGAAACATTTAAAAAATCTCGACTTAAGTTTAGTTCCATTCAATTGATTAGTTTTCGAGTTATGCAGAAACTTCCGTTTCATTTGTACGAGAGCCTTCCCTTTCAGAGAGGGGGGAGGGGTCTCAAACTACCATAAAAACAATTTTGCCTTCAAAAACCTCTACTTGCCAAATTTGAATTCATTTGCTGATTAGTTCTCGAGTTATGCAGAGATATAAGTTCCATTTGTATGAAAGCCCCCCTTCCCCTTATAGAGAGGGGAGGGCTCTCGAACCACCATAAAAACATTTCTTGCTTCCAGAAAATTCCACATGCAAAATTTGGTTCCATATGCTTGATTAGTTCTTGAGTTATGCAGAATCTCCTGTTTCAGTTGTGTGAGAGCCTCCCCTTCCATAGAAACATTCTTTGCTTCCAAAAACTTTCACATGCTAAACTTCGTTTCCTTTACTTGATTAGTTTTCGAGTTATGCAGAAATATGTGTTTCATTTGTATGCGAGCCCCCCCCCTTTAGAGAAGGGATGGGTCTCTTACCATCTTAGGCCCGGCGCCCACTGATGTGGCGGAGATGTGACATCGACTAGCATGCCAAAATATCTTGTCGACGTTCGCCTCACGCCACAAGACTTTGACTTGCTATTTTGACATGTTATGTGATGCCACGCTTCCACACATCAGTGATTAAGAACCTTCCTCGAATCCAAAAACTTTCCCATACAAAATTTCACGCCCATCGGTTCACTAGTTTTTGAGTCTATAAGGTCAGAACAGAAATTGATTTTGGTTAGACAGAAATTGATTTTTATATGTATAGATAGATAGATAGATAGATAGATAATTTACAAGTTTCATGAAATTTTATTACATTTCAACGGAAACGTCAATAAAAATAAGCAGACACAAAAGTAAACCGCAACATGGATTTGTTATTATTTTTCTGTTGTTCTGTTTGTTTTTCATGAGCATACTTGGAAGACCACGCTATTTTTTGTTTGTAAGCAAAGCAACGACCGTCACAATTGAATATGAAGCGTGACAATTATTTCTGGCCTAGAACAGGACCTGCCAGCTCAGAGAGAGATGACCTCTTATAAATTTATGATTGCTATGATACGGGGGTCGCTTCAATGTTGCCAGATATGTTTACACAGTAATCCCATTGAAAATAAAGTAATTAAAAAACTTTCTTTTGTCGTTCGGGAAATGAAGCTGCATCAAACTAAACATTAATTGATAAGGTTTCATTGAATTTCATTGATGCTTATGCTGCAAATTCTGCTGTGGGGAGAAAGGCACAGTATAAGAGCTATCACTTTTTTGAATATCAGTTTTGCTGGTTGATCAGCAATCTTGGTTTTGCTGTATGCATTGCTGAAATTGCAGCACAGAAAATCAGCAAAAGTTTGCTGTTTTCCAGCAATAAAAATTTGGTGTGAGTTGTCACAAACGAAAAAAGTGAAAAAGCAGTGACTACTAGCAGCACCGCCAAACCAACAACAAACTGCCTGCTTGTAACATAACTCGACGGAGGCGGTAGAGGCGGTTGTCAAAGCGACCAATAAAAAACGGTCTTTTTTGACAGGTAAATGGTCTTCACGCTCAAAACAGCCTCTCTTTCATTTGTATCGCCGTCTCTTTTTTCTCACGGAAAAGTTACTCAATATTCGTTAAAGTGGAACAACTCATAATTTGAGTTGTTCCACTTTTACGAAATTGAGTAACTTTCCGTGAAAAAAGGACGGTGATACAAATGAAAGAAGACTGTTTGACGTTGTTTTGCACTAACAGCTGGCAGGTCCTGTCCCAGTTTCTGGCTAGCGATTGTAATACCTGGTACAGACATACAACGTACAGCCATAGACTAACTCTAAGACCAGTAGAGTCCCATACAAATACGATTTTTTCTTGGCTCAGTCAGTACTAGCACATCGGTCCCAAGATCGTTCCCAAGCTCAATAATGCGCCACTAATAATGAACTTACACGAACACACTCTCAAATATTCTGTCAAAATAACACAGCCAATCAAAACAAAGGCCCAAATATGTATAAACAGGTGCTGACTTCAAGGTGTACTTCGAACCAAGGGTTCTACAACATTGCACCAATTTCAAATCGCTAGTTGCATATTGATTGTTGGTACAGCGTTGTACTCCTTTAGTATAGTACGTGTTTTTCTGTACTGGATTAAAGTATTTGACAGGACATACAACGCTGTACGTTGTATGTCTGTCCCAGGCATAAGTTGTAGTGTGAACAGGGTGTTACTCTCAGCGCACGTCGCTATGGCAACATCAAATCAATACTCACGAATTTTCTCCTCGATCCCAATCGTGGCATCGTTGTTCTTCAGCGCTATCATCGAATCTATGAAATCCCCCGGCTGTCTCCGCTCGACTCCTCCGGAAATTTCCTGTAGAATAATCGTCTTCAGAAACCGTTCCGTATCGCGTGGAAACAGCTTAAACCCCAAATACGGCACCAGTTCCGGCATGAAGAAAAACGCCGCCATGTTGATCGCCCTTTTTGGCCCGTATTCGAAAATCTTCCTTCCATAGCACCGGAACTCGGAATCCTCATCACTCAAACAATTGGCCTGGATACCGAAGAACGTACTGGCTATCACGTCCGTAGTAAACCGGGCACACAGTTCCTTGAATTCGGTTTCACGTAGCTGAGAGGGTTTGAGTGGGAGACTATCCAGCTGCGTCATCATGTTTCTACCGATCTGAAGAAAATTTCAATGAGAAATTATGAGATTGCATTAAACAAGCAGAGTATAAGCATACAATTCTACCTTATCAATAAGGGATACATGCGCTTGAGTTTAAACGATGTCACCTGCGGTGAGAGATAGCCGCGTAGCCCTTTCCACAAGGGTTCCTTAATCATCAGCAGATTGTAGTACCCGAAACGGTCACCACTCGGATCGGTGCACATTTGTCGATTTATGAAGAATGACGAATCTCTGACGAACATCTGTTTGATCATATCTGGACTTCGTACTATCAAAGCTTTCCGAAAGAAAATATTTACACCGAAAAATTCTACGTCACGCGTGCGCGCGTGATTGTAAACGTGTGTCATATAATCGAACATGGAATGTATTTGCAATGCTACCGAACTGAAATTCCCAACGGTAGGAATTTCGAGAACGTATGGCACTCCATGCCAGTTCCAGAAGTTGTGCCTCTTCCAGCCAAGGTAGATGATCAAACTGATTACCGTCAGCCACGCCACAAGCACCATTATCACACCCGAATTGCTCGATTAATACTGCTTGATATAAACAAAAAGGCACGCTACCGTTGCTGCCATGCGACTCGTGCTCTCTGGGTAGACAATTTGTCGATTTTGATAATGGATTATCGTAATCTATAAAGCCCGCAAGATTGCTGTCAGTTACTTACTGTTTTCGATTCGATTTGAATCACACCAACCTGCGGTGGGTGAACTTTGGTATTGATTTATCGTTCGGTCGGGCTGGACTCACCTGATCAACGAGGGCGTGCATTCGTTTGATTTTGTTCAGGCTGAAGGACGGCGTCAGGAAGGTACGTAACTGCTTCCAGTGAGGATTCTTCACCATCAGCAGGTTGTAGTAGCCGATGGCATCGTGATAGCGATCGGTGCACATGTACCTGTGCGAATGGAGGAGGTTGACATTTCAAATATTTTAAAGCCTACTATGTTTTCATGGCAACATTTCACTTTTATATGGGAGGAAGAAAATCATTTCACGGAGGAAAGTGCATTGCCTGACTTATGAAGAGAAAAATAAAAGTTTCGAATAATAGGAAATCAAATAATAGACTAGCACAATCAACTACAGTAAAGTGAACAAGCAAACAACTTGGCATTCACGATCCTACCAGATGGTAAATCCACTCACCTGTTGCTGAAATACGATGCATCTTTGATAAGCACCTGTTTAATCAGCTCCGGATCCCGGAGCACAAGTGCCGATTGCATCAGGATGCTCACCCCAAACAATTTGCTTTCGCTGACTTTCGGATTCTGGTAAAGTGCATCCATCAGCTCGAACGTGCTCTTCCGGAACAGGGAACGCATCGAGGGAGTTTCCCACAAGGGCCTCCCCTCGATGTACGGTACGCTGAAAAACTGCCAGTATCGGGTTCCCGCCGTTGACACGAACCAGACAGCGAATCCAGCCAGACAGATCAGCACCAGCGTGAGGTAACCGGTGAGTACGTCAGAGTTTACGTAAATCGCTGCTGTCATTGTTTGTGCTGCTGCTGCTCAGATTTCCGACGACGAGCTTTCAAAGTCCTATGAAATCGAATATACAAGTGGAGCGCACCGCACAACACTGCACTGTAATCGAAGATTTTGATAGACACTTA
>JASCZW010014185.1:0-23554 GCA_034211315.2 Aedes japonicus | reverse complement strand
TATGACTTGGGTGAACATTTTAGAGCGTGTATTAAATGTAGTATAGAACGAGTAACTAATTCGCATTACACACAGCACGAGCAACTTAGGGTAGTTGGTATGAATTAAATAGATAAACAAATTGAAATTGATTCACATATGTTCATACCCTACATTCCAATACTTATACTAATACTAATATTATTCAAAACTAATTCATCCTTTTATCCTGTCTTATCTTTTCTTTTCTTTCAAACTATCATTTTCTTCTTATTCTTCCTTCGACTCACGGCTGGTTGAAGCCTTGATGTCAGTAATCGAAGTAGCCACGCCACACACCGCACCAGTGATTCCAGGGCCACGTCATTGGATTTCCGGATACAATGCTTAATTGCCGGATCGTGCTGTACTCGTTGCCCGGGAATTTGAGGTATTTTTTCGTTATTAAAGGCGTTGAATGGATCATTAATTTCGACTGATTATCTCGGCTAGTTGCTTTGCATCGAAACTAGCCGGCCTGATTTCGACGTGCGATCAATGTTCAGTACGCGAAAAGGAAACAAAAAAGAACATTCAGATCCCTTTCGAAAGTATGCGGCGTGACCAATCAGAACTGCCCAACGAAAGTTCTGTAGGTTTCTGGCATTGACCAACGGGAGTTTCACGAATTCAGGTGACAGTGGATTGTCGGACTGCTTTCTCTAATAACAGTCTAACACTATGGCAACGCTTGCCCGACTGTTGACAAAAGGCCCAACACACGATGGGGACGGAAACGGAACGGTAATAATCGGGAATTTCAACCTCCCCGGTGTCAAATGGGGGAGGTGGATCCGACAGCTTCCTTTATCACGACCCTTCTCAATCGCACATCCATGCGAGGTCAGTTTCGATGCTTGATAATTATTCCGTTGCATCCTACGTCAGATTAACGACCCTATGAATGAAAATGGACGAGCTCTTAACCTTTGCTTCGTTATTGTCGACACTCCACCACTCTATCATGCTAGCCCCATCTAAACTAGTAAAACAGATGCTTCATGATCCACCAATTTTTCTCAATCTCGTGACTAGTGAACTGATCGAACCAGTTATTGTACCGCTATCCTACCATGACTTATGCAATGCAGATTACGACAGCATTCTCGATGTGCTTAGCTTCTCCAACATCTTGAGCCCCTTGATCGAAAGACACGTTCCAAAGAAAGTCTTGAAAAAAATTACCTACTTCGATAAGTACTGCTTTCCATATGGCCTTTGCCTCAATTTTCAACTTCTAATCCCATTTTCATACTGCCGTACTCTAACGGAACTATCCATCTATTCTTTCATACCTTTCTCTAGCTATTGATATTTCATTCAAAGTCTCTTGTTGATAATTAGCATCTTCCTTCCAACTCTAAGATGTGTGAAGAAATGATAAAAATTTGCTTTTTGACGGTCATTTATGGCTTCAGTTTATTGCACGTATCATTTTAATTGTTTTACACAACCATATTTGTATCTCCACAGTCTGTTGTCTAATTTGGTTGATTGCGTTTTTATTTGATGAGCTTATCAATATCAGTAGTTAAGTCTGAACCAGAAATTCGTAGCACATTTTCCAAATGGTCATCTGTCAAGCGATTTCTGGGTTTTGATTTTACATGTTTCATGTTTGAAAACATTTGACCACAACGATGTGTAGTGCCAAGCAAAGACAGCATTTTTAAAGCATGTTTCCGCAATTCAGGAAATTTATCCGCACTGATGTATTTCGAATAAAACTCCAGAAAAATTGTTTTCTTGAAAGCATCTTCAAGATTTGTGTTTGTCTGAGGTTCTATGAGCTCAAGCTATAGAGAAGATCTTTAAGCTCATTTCATTCGTTTTGATTTCATTGAACTCCGATTTTAGTGAAAGTATCATGTCGATGTACTTTTTGGTTTCCTTAATCGAGCATGTCGACATCGAAGGGAAATGAGAAAAATCTCGTTTTCCTAATTGAATCTCCCACAAACGCAATTTAGTTTCAAAAGCTCTTACGTGTTGGAGCAGCTCATAAACGAAATTTTGTTTTCCCTGAAGCTTAAGGTTCAATTCATTCAAATGCGTTGTTATGTCGGTCAAGAATGCAAAATCTGACATCCACTTCTTGTCTTCAAAAAATCGACCAACTTACCTTTCATTTCCATGAATTGTTCAATTTCATGTTTCAAATCAAAAACTCTTTTAAAACTTTACCCCGGCTTAACCACCTAACTTCGGTAAAATAAGGCTCATCGCTATACTCTGCTCCAATTTCTACCAAAAATTCCTTAAACTCGAGATGATTCAATCCATGCGCCCGAATAAAATTAACAGTTTTCACAACATCACTCATAACATTTTTGAAAATAACAACTTTAGCGCACAGGTTTTCAACATGGAGAAGGCAGTGATACTGGAAGAAATGAGCCTTTTTCCGGAGATGAGCCACTGCGCCTTTTTTTCCTACCATCACTGGAACTCCTTCGGTCACAACACCTGAATTGATTCGAGACGACACAGATGCAATTTCATGATTTGGAATTGATATTGTAACTCGATTTACCTGAAAGATTGTTTAGCTTCGAACCAATTCTGTTCAGGGTTGAATCACAAGCCTCAAAAATGTTGAGCCCTGTCGTGGTACCTTTCATAGGAGAAAGAGACGCCAGCTCTTCGGTGATGTTGAATGCATCATCAATGGCACGAATGAAAATTGCCAGTTGTGCCGTATCACTGATGTCAGTGGTCTCGTCGAACGCTTTTGAGTAGTAAACGAATTGCTCGGCTGTTACTTTCAAATACTTTTCATATTCTTCGACAAGGCCTTCAATTCTCCGCGTAATGGTTGGAGCTGAAAGACTGATTTTCTCGAAAACTTTCTTTTGTTGTGGGTAATTTTCACAAAATTTCAGCTACAGATACGAAACACTCTTTGATAAATTCACCTTCCACAAATGGCTTCCCTGCGCAAGCAATTTTCTCGGAAATGACGTAACTTGGCTTCACAAGAGATTCACTTTCGGCGTTTTGCTTTTTGAACACAGCGTGTTGCTGAACCAGTTGCCTCTTCAATTCATTCAATCTGTCGGTGCACAATTGACCTGACAGCGTACCGAACTTAGTTGCATGTTTTGTGTTGTAATGCCGTTTTATGTTAAACTCCTTTATCACTGATACGCTAACATTACAAATTAAACAAACCGGCTTATCCTTCACTGGATTAAAAAAAATAAAGTTTTGTCCATTTATGCTGGAGCACACGCTTATCATCTGTGATTTTTCTTTTCTTCGAATCATCTTTAGCCATTTTTTCACTGAACGGTAGTCACCAAACGTATGCACGTCAGTGCAAAATCACGACACGACGATGAATGGAATGACGAAGACCGAGGACTTGTGAACAACGCAATGCTAGAATCAATACATTCATAACACATGTGGGTATGTGTGCATAAGCGCTCTCGGTCGTTTCTCTTCACAAACGATCAGTATTATGTGTGTGTGAGCGCTTGAATGAAGACTGTGTTTGCGAATCTAGATGGTACGATTCGGTCTGTTCAATGACCGCTTGCAATCGATCGCAATCTCTTTTTTATCTCTCTTTCGCCCATTACCTGAATGAAGGCTAAAAAAAAAGAGAGATTGCAATTGATTGCAAGCGTCAAGGTCTTGATGGGCCGCACTTTGTTGACCACTGATCTAGGCTTTTGAAATATTCTACAAAATTGTAGAATCCACAATTTCCATAATCTTGGCAGAAAACATCAACTTGCTATTATGTGAAATTATGGGATCCGATGTTAGAAAAAACCGTTTAAATACATCTTCCAAATTCAGCGCTTCTGCTAAATTTCCAGGCACGATTCTCCCTGAATCTTCTGATACATTTATGTCGGGTTTCCTGTGCTTCTTCACTGCACATGCCAATAAGTAAAATTACATGCCCCATGATGGTTGCTCCATGCAGCAAGATTTTATGCACTGTGGGAGATAGTGGATACCACCCAAAGAGTTCAACGCACAATCTGTGTTTGGCGTCGGCATAGTTCTCGAATTCATCGATATAAATACAAGCTTCGCTGTTAATTACACACAATATCATGTGAGACTGTTCCAGAAGATGCTTGTGGATCGCAGTAATTTGGTAAAAGTGGGGCCGTGTTTCCGTCATTGGAATTTCCTCCAGCAGGTCTTGGCTTGTTTATTCGCAAACCGAGTTGTTGTTTGAGCGTATTGTGTACTTATGATTCTCGCTGCTTAAGGGCAACGTTTGCCTTGATCAAACGCCATGTTGGTTCATCCAAAACTAGTCCTAACTTATTTTCGTTATATCAAGTTCAATAATTTACCTGAATGAAATTTTTAACAACATTTCCATAGAACGTATGTACGCGTGTAGAGGTGACATTCCGAATTTGAACATTTCTGGATCTTTAGGGTCGTATTCTCTTCTGGCAGAGTTGAGAGTTCACCTGAACGGCCGCAGATGTAGCAAGATTGAGTGTTGGTGCCAGTGACATCGTTGACGACTTTGGTAAAGGGTGCTCAAAGTTAAATTGCATCACTTTAAACTCGTCCTCAAAAACAAGTCTCTCAACCGATTGTCATGAAATATTCACTGAACAAAATACAATGTATAATTTTGTTTTAAGTTTTTTTTATTTCACTGTATTTCTTTACCAAAAACCCGAACTTTCTTCTTGATTCCACACATAAAATTTTGTGCAACGCTTGAACTGACATTTTTTTTCCGCTTTCAACCATGACTTCACAATTTCCTGTTCTGTAGTGACATTTTTAGGATGCTTACGAAGTTTGTGCTTCATTATAGCCCAATATTTTTCAATTGGCCGCTACTGGAGATTTTGCGGGTTTAAGGTTCATCGGCACGAAATTGACACCATTCGTCTTGTACCACTCCAGAACATCCTTGGATTAGTGACAAGAGGATAGCTCCGGCCGAAAAAATGTAGGAACGTTGTGTGTTTTGAGAAACGGAAGCAGTCTGTTTTTCAGGCATTCATTCATGTATACTTGACCATTTACAGTTGAAGTTGTCACGAAAGGCTTGCTCTGTTTACCACATGAACAAATCCCCTGCCAAATCATCAATTTCTTGGGAACTTTGACACTTGCTGTTTCCTGAGAGACTCTGGAACATCGAACTTGTCTTTCAAGTCACATACTGGTTGCCGGGAATTGGTTTAAAATCCGCTTTTACGTGTGTTTCATCGTCCATGATGCAGCAGTGTGGTTTCGTCAACATTTGTGTGTACAGCTTACACTGTTTTTCGTTGTGGTTTGAAGCTTTCTGAGCTTTGAATAAACGGAGCCCGGCTCGTTTCTTGGCTTTCTGCACGATACTTTTGGTCAAATACAGCTTTTTCGCGACATCCCGAACGGAACAGTTGGGTTTGCGTTTAACGGCAGCAACCACTCGCTTGTGATCCTTCACACAGGATGGAACACTTTTTTCACCACTCACCTTCTTTTGATCGACAGTTGAAAGTTCCCTGAAACGTTGTGTGACACGAGACACTGTAGACTGGTGAACTTTCAACATCTTTCCGATGGCTCGGTGCGAAAGAAGTGTGTTATCGAGGTGCGTGTGCAAAATGTTCTCACGCACTTGCTGTTCTTTCGACTCCATTTTAGAAACTACGGCATATGTCACAATGAAACTCACGCAGTGTAAACAATACACGCTGAGGTTATTCCGCCCAAAATTTCGTTGAAATCAACTCAAACGGCGAAATGTTACTGCTTATTGAAAGTGATGCAACTTAACCGTGGACACCCTTTATTATCGAGAATCGCCCAAAGATTCTCGATTGGGTTCGAGTCAGGGCTCTGGGGTAGCCAAGGGTTGGTGTAACAGGATCAGAAAAAGGCGTGCGTTTTCTTGGCCGTATCCTTGGGATCATTATCTCGTTAAAAGGTGCCTTGCCTTCCAACCCCATTTTCAGCAATGACTCGTCCAGATTTTCGAACACAATATCATTATAGCTATCTGCTGTCATGATTCCATTGATAAGGGCCAGATTACCCATTCCAAACCACGAAAAGCATCACCAGACCATAATCCCTAGCAGCACACTTGGTGCACTACAGTTGAAGTTACTCCAATGCTACTAAATTAAGTCACAATCAAGTCGCTTTATTCAACTATGGCGAATTTGTCTTACTTTGGATATTACCTCCTCCGTATTTCGTGGTCGGCTGGAGATGCCTATCTTGCAGTCCTTCATAACTTTTGCAGCCGTTTTTTGTTGGACAGCTCATACTTGGATTCGTCCAACACCTTTCCAGAACTCCAGGGGCTTAGTTATGTGGCTTCTGACGATTTGGAGCCGTTTTTCATTGTTAGTCCGGCTGATGAACGGTCGCTTCCGGGTGAAATAGTTCTTCAAGCTTCGACGAATAACGCGAACCGAAATCGGTAGGCTCAGCAGCTCTTTCATTTCTCGGATGGTGATGAACGGATTTTTCTTGATCTCTCGGATGATTTTGCGGTCTTCTCGGTGATCCCTTTAACGTTTTCGTCAACGCTACGGCCGATCAGCAACACCAATCACTTCCGGTGAACCCGAAACGTCTACATTTTTGAGTTGCGGCAGAGCTTTGAGCCGGATGTAAACGATGTTGTGTTTGAAAATTACTTGGAGTTCACGGCCTGAAAGAGGCCGAGTATATTTAAGCAACGCGCAGGTTGCTGTGATCATCGTACTTCGTTGCCATGACAACATGATTCGAATTTTGTTCGGTGTGCTGCGATTGCACCTAACAAGCAAAGAAACGTCAAAGCAGTGAGTTACGGGGGGTATACCGTTGGATTCTACACGGAAAGTTATTTTTCCATTGACTGATCTTTTTTTTCGTCATTTGAGGTTTGACAGAAGAAAATTAAGTATTCCGTTAGCGGTAAATTGCAATTCACATGTATATTGGAATATATGTGTGAAATTTGTCAAAGGGGTTCAAAAGAAACAGAGCATGTATTGATATAATGGTTCTGGAAAGTACAGGACTTATAAAAAGGGATTTTATTACACGGTCACTGTAGTTGTCAACGTCCTGTCTTGGTAACATTCTAAAAAACATTGCTTTCCATATATGGAACTTATGAAACTTTATAGAATTCATGGAACTTTACAATATCCAATTAGTTCGAACATTGTTACTTAAAAAAAAAACAAGATTTTTTTTCATGTAGATGTCTGATTTTTAATAAATGAATAAAAAAAATCCTTAGTTCCTTGTTTCATAGGCAATTTATTTTTGGACACATCTTTCTGAAAATATTTTATTCATTATTACAAATTGGCTGATAATTCACCGAGAGTTTCAACTTTTGCCAGATTTTCAGTCAGGATTCGCTGAATATTTTTGAATTTTCCCACTCAAAAATTCAACTATCTATCCACCATCAACAGTCTTCCCAGTCCCACGGAATCGTCCTCATTCTCCTCAATCTGGCACCAGATTCCTTTCGTACTGAACATGAGTGCCTAAGTTTACTTTAGTGCCCTGATTCTTCTCGTCAGAAAACACCCACCCATGTGTGAGTGTGTGTGTGTGTGTGTTTGTACACTCTTGTGCCACATCCTCCAGTTGCTTGTTGAAACAAAAGCCAACCCGAAAACGGAAAACTGAAGAGCAAAACTTTCCGCTCGCTTTTTATTTTCAATTCCGGCGAATGCCAGCAGAGGTGGGAAAGTTTTCGCCCCGCCCGCCAGCCCCAGACTCTCATTGAAACGGCTGCAACGTGGAATCTGCCCGTTCGACCGAGGTGGAATAAAATATGACAGGAAAACCGAAAAATTACAAACTGTTTTATGTCAAATCTCTTTCCGCCAAACTTCCTGCTGGCTGCTGCTGCTGCTAGGAGGGAATAATTGATTGCTACTGCAGTTTACTTCGCGAGCGCCGAGACTGAAGATGACTTTGACTTTCCGAGTGGAAGTTGAATTGTTGCAGCGAAAGTGCAGTCGGCTACTGAGGTTGAGAGCAAAGTTCGAACTTTTCATGAAGAGCGACTGTGGGGGGGGGTCTATGGAACTTTTTCGCAATTTTCCCCGCATGTATCCTGTCGACGTCAGGCGAGATGTTAGTCGTGGAGGGGGGGGGGGAGGACAACGTGGGTGTGTGTTGGAATGCAAGGTTTGATCGTCGCCATCGCCAGTCGGTGTCGTAGGAGGAAAATCGATGCCTGGCATACACTTCATCATTTATTGATGCAACATAGTAGGTATAGCTCGTTGAGGCTTTGCTTGGTACGCTACAGACGATGATGATGACGGAAAAGTGCGGTGGCAGAACGCAAAATGGATTACACCCTTAGGTCATCAAAAATGCATGCGTGCTGTTTCGGACTTACGATAAGCTGTATGTCACCAAGGGACGGTGGGAAAACACACTCTTTGTTGGGTGGGGAAGTCAATCGGGAGATTTATGCAAATGAGTTCTATGAATGAGGCTGATGGATTTTTATTTTCAGTGTGGTTGTACCAAAGCAGTCCTAAATTGCCCATCAACTTTTACCTTAGCAAGCCAAATTTCAGCGAAAAGGACAATTTCAGATGATTCAGTCCATTGTTGGATAAAAGTTGCTCAAATATCACATACAGAAAATTTTGGGGTCAACTGACATAAGTGGGCCTCCCAAAAAGGATCAAACGAAACGAACCGCCCTAGTCGTTTGGCAAATCCTCACTAAATTCCCATTACGAACCATTCATTGGGCATGGGCTTCACAGAAGCAGGAGTGTAATTTTTCCAGTAACTTCGTTCCCGCCCGTGTCGAATTTGGATGGACTCGGATCGACACCCAGGAGCGATTGCGCGACAATACCGTTCACGGAAACCCAAAAGCAATCAACGTTGAATGTAGTCGCGGCCGGGCCCGGTAAAACTCCCACGTGTTTCAGTGCAGGGCACAGCACAAAGGAGTCACTCACATGGGAGTGTGTAATGTTGGGAAGGGTTAGAAACGACCTTTCAGTGTCGAACAAAGAATCACAAAGGAAAGTGCATTTCACTTTCTGGTAGAGCTGCCAGAGCGTACCTAACAGGACCTGTTTTTGCTTGCCAGGACAAAGGCACACGGGCATGTTAAATTTATAATGCCTATTTTAACTGCATTATGCCATTGTTTTCTCGTCTCGGCCTGTAAAATGTTCCGTTGCAAAAGTAAGCACCACCCATCGTCGTCGTTAGTAAACCGACAGCAGGTGTGGATGATTTAATTTAAGGAAGCAAGTTTGCGGTTAAAAGGGTGGTTTGTGGTGTTTAGTCGTGTTAAAGAAATGTTTTGACACCGTCATTGTGTGTCCTGTGAAGTTGCATGTTTGTTCCACTTTGACCAAACAGATGTCAAATTGCACAATGATGGAGGCTCAATTTACGTCGATGCATTTGTTTGATCCTAGCATAATTTTGTGCAAAACAGTTTGCAATGAAGCGTCGGAAAATTGCACCGAAAATGCATCAGAGCTGTTGCCGTCGGCAAAATCGAAAACCCGGTTATGAAAGAGTAACCGTCGCCGAAAGCAAACAACAGCTGTGAACGGATGACGAGCTGAGAACGCACCCGGTGAGTTACAACTACTAGACCTGTGCGCCGATCTACTTTGAATCGGCGGCGGCGTATATGGTATTTTCAGACGGCGGCGGCGGCGCAGCTGGCGCCACGCCGCGGTCGTTCTTGGCGGCGGCGGCGGCGGCGTGATCGGCGCGGGCATAAATTATCCCCTCGACATTTCCTCATGCTTATCCCTTTTACATGTTTGACTTTTAAGTGCAATAATAAGACTAAAGGATAACTCCAAGTATTATATTTTGATAGAAAACCCGGATATCCATAGTGTTATATTACTCAAGTCGATGAATTGACGTGGAACAGTGTGTGTACAAATATATGAGACTTAACATTATGGAATTTGTTCATCACAAGTCGACGGGGAATTTGGCTTATGTCTTTATTAATAAACTTAACCAGTTTCAGAAGCGTAAACATAGTATAAATTCAGAAGCGAATATATAAGTTATTACCAAATAGAATAAAATTGTCATTATTATGGAAATGTTGTAAAGTGTTCAAATGTGGGTCTATGGATCTAAAATTTGGCCTATCGGTCAAATTTACCTGTCTTTAATTTTTCTTCATATTGATATGTAACTTTTCTGGGGAGGTTTGACTAAAGTCTACGCTCCATACAAAAATTCAAAAAAGTGTGCGGGGAGGTCTGAGATTGTCAAAAATAAGTCTACGTGGTTTATGCACAGGTCCTAAGTGGGAAACCCTTGCGCTGAACTGGCCGGCATGACGTGGCGCATGGGCTCAGTAGGGATTCTTTGTCCTAAAGCCAAGGGTTTTTTTGTCTAAAAATTTAAAAATCTAAATATCTAAGAATCTAAAACTCTAAAGATCTAAATATCAAAATATCAAAATATCTGAATATTTAAAAATCTAAAAAATCCAAAAATCTAAAAATCTAAAAATCTAAAAATCTAAAAATCTAAAAATCTAAAAATCTAAAAATCTAAAAATCTAAAAATCTAAAAATCTAAAAATCTAAAAATCTAAAAATCTAAAAATCTAAAAATCTAAAAATCTAAAATCTAAAAATCTGAAGATCTAAATATCTAAATATCTAAAAATCTAAAAATCTAAAAATCTAAAAATCTAAAAATCTAAAAATCTAAAAATCTTAAAATTTAAGAATCTAAAAATCTAAAAATTTAAAAATCTAAAAATCTTAAAATCTAAAAATCTAAAAATCTAAAAATCTAAAAATCTAAAAATTTAAAAATCTAAAAATCTAAAAATCTAAATATCTAAAAAAATCTTAAAATTTAAAAATCATAAAAATCTAAAAATCTAAAAATCTAGAAGTCTAAAAATCTTAAAATCTAAAAATCTAAAAATCTTAATATCTAATAAAAATTTAAAAATTTAGAAATAAAAAAAAAAATATCTTAATATCTAAAAATCTATCAGAAATCTAAAAATCTAAATATCTATAAATCTAAGAATGCTTGAAAATTTAAAAATTTAAAAATCTTAAATCCAACAATCTGAAAATCTAAGAATCTAAAAATCTAAAAATCTAAAGAACTTAATATCAAAATATCTAAAAATCTACTAGAAGTCTATAAATCAAAAAATCTAAAAATCGAAATATCTTAAATTTTATATATTTTAAAACCTAAAAATCTAACTATCGTTAAATCTGAATATCTAAAAATCCACTTGAAATCTAAAAATCTAAATATCCTAAAATCCAAAAATCTAAAAATACAAATATCTACTAGATATTTAAAATCTAAAAATTTAAAGATCTAAGAATCTAAAAATCTAAAAATCTGAATATCTAAAAATGTATAAGAAATCAAAAATTCTAAAAATCTAAATATCTAAAAATTCTGAGATTTTTAAACTCGGCCACAACATTCTTCTATTTTCACTCTGTGAATTGTCTCTCCAAATTGAAACAAAAAACTGATAATAATAGAAGAAAACCCGCCAAAGCCGGCATTTCCCCTTTCCTAAAAATTTGAGAATGAAAATAAATGAATATCTAAAAAAATTTAGGATTAAAAAATTTAAGAAACTAAAATTAACAATATCAAAATTAACAATAAACAAAATAATAATTCAAACTGCTATAAAACTCATATACTCAGGAGCTTAAAGATCCAAAGATAAACCAAATTTTAAAGAATGCAGAGCAGTGAATTATACCGAGCTATCAATATTTTCACAACATTACTGCAATCGCGTATAAAACAGAATCCACTATGCACTGATTTACCGGTTACTACAGTGGTTAGCTAAGTTATTTGATTTGGGATTTGTCATGTTCATAGTCAATGCATGCATGGGTAGCCTTTGTGCGATGAGACTTTTACGGAAGGATTCATTGTTCACGTTTATCAGTTAGGCCCTTATGAAAAATCTTTATCGATTTAATAAATTTAAAGAACACCTCTTATTAACACAGTCTTGACTATTCAATGCAAAAATCTGGTACGTCCAATCACTGTTAATTTACACTGATCGTTAAAGATGGTTTTTGAACTTTCTCACGTCTAACAAAATGCTATCAAGTTGTGGAAATTAACTCTATTTGTTTTAAACTACGAGCTATATCACTTGATATAGCGAATCTTGATATGAACCGTCAGATCCATTATTTTCAGTGAAAAGTATATGTACCAACATAGACATGAAGCTAGTCTATATCAAGTGATATAGCTCGTAGACTGAACGGCACATTTTCTTTTCTCTTTTTGGCAAAATTATGAAATAACATTAAACATATTTTCCGTGTCGATGTTCCGGCAATCTCAGTCCTTTGAAATTACATCAGAACAAATTATTTGGACAAGGTTCCCGAGGGGGTTTTGAGTTTTTGTTTTGATTCGATACATTGCAAAACACTTTGTCAGGAAGCAGATGATGTGTAAAACCATTTTTGACATGTTTTTGCACCAATTTTTTTCCACACATCGCTGGTTCCATTACGATTATTTGTGGTATCAATATGTACACTTGCGATGGAAATTTTCTCGACATTTAAGGCGGACATTTCATTATTTTTAAATTCAAGTTTACTCGCGAAATTGCCAAAAGTCGAAACACGAAAATGTACACTGAAGTTTTTAGAACGAAACGACAAAGCTGATAAGTGCTTCACACGCACACTCTTTGGATAGCACATCTCATCGAGATGTTATAATTTGTCATCAGTAATAAAAGCAGGTTTCTGAAGGGCTAATGAACACAACTTAACTAAACTTTAAGCATATTTTATCGGCGTGACTCAAATTGCCCGGCGGCGTGAGCAAAAAAATGCAGCGGCGCGCCGGTTGAAAATAGCGGCGGCGGCGGCGCTATAAAATTGTCGGCGGCGGCGGCGAGGCGCGGCGGCGCACAGGTTTAACAACTACACGCTCAAAACAGCCTCTCTTTCATTTGTATCACCGTCCCTTTTTTTCTCACGGAAAATTTACTCAATATTCGTTAAAAGTGGAACAACTCATAATTTGAGTTGTTCCACTTTACGAAAATTGAGTAATTTTTCCGTGAGAAAAAAAGGGACGGTGATACAAATGAAAGAGACGCTGTTTTGAGCGTGTAGGCTTTTTGACGTTTAATCACCTTTCCCTTTCTGGCACATGCAGAGGAGTGATGGTTTGTTTTCCTCCAAACGATTTTCCTTCTTACTTGCACTCCTTTGATCTAAAAGGCGCTGTAGTGTGCGTGCGTTAAACGTCACTAAGCCTAATTGTCGGCGGATCACGCAGTTCAATCAGCCAGCGCAGCCAGGGTTGCCACATACACAGATTTATCTAGATTGACACAGATTTTTTTCATATTTTTTATACATTTTTTATACACATCTGTATGTAAAGATAACAGTTTTTTTTAGATGAACCAAGATATCTAAGGTTTTTGGCACCTTAATTTAAAATATTTGTACTTTTAAGGACAACCTTTTATCATTTCTACTTTTATTGCGCTACTAGCTGAACCCGGTGCGAGCTTTGCTACCTTTGCAACTAAATGAATAAAAAATAACAGAACTGGCGCTTCTATGGTTTTTTTAGGCATAAATTTTTTTTTCTAATATTTTCGTGTGCTAATGTGTGTAATTTCTGCAAAATATAACGTAGGTGTGTGTATTTAATTCAACCCTAGAACCGGTAGTTTCCAACATGGTTTTTATTTCTGTGTAGAAGCGTTTCATAGACAAAACATTTATCTTCAAACCACGCCATCTCCGGTCAGTTTGAACGTTCTTTTCTCTTATATAGCCATAGATTGTGCATGATGTAGCACTGGAAACCCAACAAACATCAGTGTCGAATAACCGCTTGTTCAAAAAATTCGGAAAAGTTTCTTCTGGAATGCTAAATTTCCAGAAGAAAAGCTGTTCAACTACTCCAAATTTGAAAAAACAAACAGTTATTCAGTATTGATGTTTGTTGGGCATAGCTCAAGCATCCCTCATTATTGACTAAGAAGGGGTTCAAACTTCTATCAGAACATTCTTCTTACCCATGCAATGCACAGTTTGTGGCTCAGTTACCTGGATAATTCTCAGGTTTAGTTGAAATATGTATTTGAATTCACCATAGAAACATTTCTTACATTCATGAAACCCCACATACCAATTTTGGTTCCATTTGCTTGATTATTTCTCAAGCTATGCAGAAATTTGTGTTTCATTTGTATAAGAGCCCTCACCCCTTCCAGAAGGGGGAAGCGGTCTCAAACAATCATATGAATCTTCCTCAGGCCCAAAAATCGCTGCATACATATTTGCACTCCGATCAGTCAGACAGAGAGTCAGACAGAAATTCATTTTAATATATATAAAAATCCTGCGTCCAATAACCCCACATGCCAAATGTGGTTTCATTTACTTGAATAGTACTCGAGTTATGCAGAAATTTGCGTTTCATTTTTATTGGACCCTCCCCCCTTTCAGAGGGCAGAGGGGTCTGAAACCACCATAGAAATATGTCATTCAAACAAATCCACATGCCAAATTTGATTCCATTTGCTCTATGAGTTCTAGAGCTATGCAGAAATTTGTGTTTCATTTGTTTGAGTGCCCCCCCTTCATCTCTCCCCCAGAAGGCGGAAGAGTCTCAAATCACCATAGAAACATTTTTCTCCTTCAAAATCCTCCATATGCCAAATTTGGTTCCATTTGCTTGATTAGTTCTCGAGTAATGCAGACATTTGTGTATCATTTGTTTGAGTGCCCCCCCCCCCCCCATCACTCCCCCAGAAGGCGGATGAGTCTCAAATCATCATAGAAACATTTTTATCCTTCAAAAACCTCCATATGCCAAATTTGGTTCCATTTGCTTGATTAGTTCTCGAGTTATACAGAGTATTGTATTTCATTTGTATAGGAGCCCCCTCCCCCTTCAGAAGAGAGGAGGGGACTCAAATCAGCATTAAAACAGTATTTATCCTCAAAAAAATCCACTTGCCAAATTTGTTTCTTTTCCTTGATTAGTTCTCGAGTTATACAGAGTATTGTATTTCATTTGTATAGGAGCCCCCCCTCTTAGCACGGGGAGGGATCTGAAACCATCATAGAAACCTTTTTCGCCTTCAAAAAATCACAAATGATGAATTTGGTTTCTTTTCCTTGATTAGTTCTCGAGGTATGTAGAAATGAGTGTTTTATTTGTATGGGTGCGCCCCTTTCCAGAGAAGGGAGGGGTCTTTGACTATCATAAGAACCTATCCCGGCCCTAAAAATCCCTGCATAGTATTTCACGCCATTCGGTTCAGAAGATATCGAGTCTATTAGATTCAGACAGACAGACAGACAGAAATCCATTTTTATATATATAAATATAAATAGATTAATAGATTCAAGGCCAATGAGCCAAAAAAAAAAAATTACAACAGTTGAAACTGATACCAACAGTCAATAGCGATTTGAAATTGGCACACTGTTGTAAAGCCCCTTGGTCCCAAGTGCACCTGACACCTTGCACCTTGCACTAAATTCTTCCACAATTCTGTACAAGAATCTTGGTTTTTTTTTGACTCGCTTTGTTGAATTGAATTTTAGGGGCGATTCATTAAGCTTTGGTTCTACACTCAGCCAAATAATCTTAAGAATTTCATAAGGTTCAACTTATGAACGATGCTTTGATATATCATAAGCCTGACTTAGGTGTGTGTGTGTGTGTGTGTGTGTGTGTGTGTGTGTGTGTGTGTGTGTGTGTGTGTGTGTGTGTGTGTGTGTGTGTGTGTGTGTGTGCTCCAAATAATTCCTCCATAATTTTGTTTGTTGTGATAATCCTTAAACAAAATTTAAAAGAGTTTTTTCAAAGATATGTTGGAGAAATCTAAAAATACTTTTTTTGCTCGATTATCATAATTTCATATACTTAATTCTTGATTTAAGAAATTCCACAAGTGTTTTTGTAGCATTATTTTTTAAATTTTGTCTAAGATATATGCAGGAGTTCTTACATTTAGTTCTCCAGAAAACACATCAATAATTTCTTCAAGTATTCCATTGGAGAACTGTTTGTCTCAATGTTCCTTAAGAGAATTTCTGACAAGGATTTTTAAATAAATTCTGTTCTTCCTATTTAGACGTATTTTCTTGAAATTAGAAGAAGAATTAGTATCTTCCATTTAATTCCAAATACCTTTGCTTATCTTCGACAGATACGCGTATTTCGTCTACAATGTGCAGACTTCTTCAGTGTCTCGTACTAATAACTCGACTTGTACTCGAGTTATTAGTACGAGACACTGAAGAAGTCTGCACATTGTAGACGAAATACGCGTATCTGTCGAAGATAAGCAAAGGTAGTTGGAATTAAATGGAAGATACTAATTCTTCTTCTAATTTCTAGTTACAGGTATTCCACTAAACAGCTCAAACCCTCTAGGATTCGTATTTTCTTGCATTCACGTGGAGGAATTTTGAGAAGTTGGAATAATTTTCTCGATAGTTATTTCTGCTTTTCGAAGCATAGTTATTTCGAACGTGATTTTTTGTATCATTAGTATAATCTTGCAGTACAAAAACCATTTTATATAATCTGCGCAATTGTTAAACAGTTCCAGATGAATGGCAACGATAACAAAAAAAAAAGATTTGTGGGCTTTGAATCAGATGGACCATCAGTTATGATGGGTTCTGACCGATCCGTTCAGAAACTACTGAAACGTGACCATCTCCATTTTATAATTATCAAATGAACTGGCTCCTTGTGTAAGCTACGCATGCGAAAAGTTTCCACTGTACCTGTAACAGTTGATCGGTTCCGATATGATCGAAGGAATTCCAGATGATACAAAGTATGTTAGAATTGAAACATTTGAAAGTTTTGCTTCATCTATTGATTAAAAAAAACATTAAGCGCTTTGATCTGAACGATCCAGTTCTGACTACTGCATTGAGGGTTGAATTATATCCGATCTACTATGAAATCGGTGAGGAACAGGCCATCTAAAATGAGTTTCGTGAGCTGACGAAGGCAATCATCTGCAAGGACATCGAGGTGAACGAATTGGATGACTTGGAAACTTGTTGAAGAAAACTGATGGATTTTTAAACGAGCAGATGGGAAGCAGGCATTTCTCTTCATTGTAAATTTTCTACTAACTTCATACTACTAATTTCCTATTGAAAAAATATTCATTTGGCTCTATTGTGATATAGGGAAGCCAATAAATACACTAAAGCCGTATTGAAAAGACCAGGTTTTATCCGCAAAAAATAAAAATGTAATCTGATGAGGAAATATCTGTTTTATTTTGCATGTAACTTAAAAGGAATAAAATAAAAAGAAGCACATATTCATCCGGGCACCTAAAAAGTTTCCATTCAACTTACACAACACAAAGTTTGAATTAAAGATTTTTGCCAAGATTTTCTGCAGTTAAACACAGATAAACAAGATTTTTGTTGGCAAAAATTAAAGATGGAACCATAAAATTAGGTGGCAACCCTGATTGCAACTGCTATTGTTCATACTTCACGTAAAAGAGAAATGGTGAAGTTTTTGTATTGTATAGAGTTTGTGCTTAGCTTGGCAAGTTATTAACTAGAAATTAGAAGAAAAATTAGTATTCTCCATTGAATTCCAACTACCTTTGCTTATCTTCGTCAGATACGCGTATTTCGTCTACAATGTGCAGACTTCTTCAGTGTCTCGTACTAATAACTCGACTTAAGTATTTAAGCAAAGAATACTAATTTTTCTTCTAATTTCTAGTTACAGCCATTCAACTAAACAGCTCAAACCCTCTAGGATTCATAATACGTAAATTAATTAGATTAGTTTATATTTAGTTATTTGTGTGCTTATTGCTCGCCAACTTATTCAAAACGACGTATCTAATTTTGTAAACAAAGAGGGGATGAAATATTCAAAAGTAAATTTCTCAAATCTTTCAGCACCCAATCATGTTAGAGAAATGTTATTCCTTGTCTTGGTGGTCCTTGTATGCTTAAAAGTGCTAAGGTATTTAAGAACGCCAACTTTTCTTTCCCTCTTTGTATACAAAATCAGATACATCTGTTTGAAAAAGTTGTCTTGATTTGTAGATTGCCGTTTTGAACATAGAACATTTGTCGTCAAGTGATTGTCGTCATAGTGTTTGTAGTTGTAGCAACAGTAAGTTGTGATAAATAGTTTAATTGTTTTGAGTTAATTGATTATTGTTCCAATTAAGGACTGATCGATAGACCAAGTGTTGCCAGTGCGTTGGAGTTGTTATGATGATGATGTGATTTACCATCTAATGTAGCAAGACAACTGGACTGTTTTAATTAAACGATATGTTGTACTGTGGTACTTGTTTCATCATGTTCCTGTATGAAGGGCCAAAACCGTATTGTGGGCCCGTAAAGAGATACACTTACGCGCAAATTGAAGCTACAGGAGACTAGACAGAATCTCCTTTCAGAAATTTGCAAAAACCACACCAAAAACGAGCCTTCACCTAGTAAAAAGTCCCAATAGATGGGAAAAAAAATCCCGCCCGTTTTTCACAAAATGTTAACAACAGGAAGTTGGCAGTCCCTTTCTCCCTATCCAAATCGCTTCAATCGAGTGTCTTGATGGCCCCTCTCTTCATCCTTACATATGGTGTTATATAAATATAACAAAAATTCAGAGAAACTCATTTTATTCTTATCTTGATTTTTAAATTCTGAAACTTGTGTTAGCACATTTGGCTGAAAGCGAAATTGGTTAGGGTTCCTCGTTCCTCAGCTACAGCTTCAACCTACCTTTGGCCGTTCAGAATGGTTCGACGGATGCATATGAAAATTAATTATTCCCGATGAGCTTCCAATCGTTTACTCAATTTTCATCACGTCCAGTTATAGAAGACAAGAAACACTTTATCACGTGCTACATTTGGGAATATCAGGGCAATAATCTCCCATCGCATCTTCAAGTGATCATTACAAACTGTCCATTTGGTTCAGGCATTTTTGAATGTTATGTTGCAGCCTATTCACACATGAAATCTAGCGTGGCCTAGCCGACAGAGCGCGCCCACATCCTTTTCTGAACCGAAGGGCTGGGTTGCCAGTGCGTAGGAGTTGTTATTGGAAAAACTAAATGTAAGTTGTTTGTTTGTGACCTTGTTTGTTATTGATTTTTTTTTAATTAAATTGTAGTTCAAGCAACAGCGAACTGTACTGTGGAATTATTTTTCTTAGGCAGCAATTGCACAATCTAGTTGCTAGTTTCAATCTTGTTGGATCTGATAATACAAGCAAAAAAATGACATCAAGATCATCAACTGTTACAGCCGTTACATTTAGCTCTTAATCATCCTACAGGATGTTGTTGTACCATGGAAAAAGAACCTAGGTTACTGCTGACCTTCATTGCTTTTCCCAACAAACCGCAGCACCTCAATGCTAAAAAAACACAGAAATGGTTGGTGGAAAATGTTCCGAATTTTTAAGAGACACAAATTTTCCCTTTATCAGTGCCGACATCAACCCTTTGAATTAATTTATGTGGGGCGTCGTCATAGAACCCTTCATACCAAACTTAAGTCGCTCAAAGGTAAAATCAAAGCGGTGATGACATCTATGGATCCAAAAATGGTAAAACGTGTATTTGACAGTTTTCGGTAGCGTCTTGGTCCGCTTTGTAGTGGTTTGCTTTGTAATCGATTTCCCATTATCAATTGGTTCCATTCATCAGTCAATACCGCGTGGTCGATTTGCGAACCGCGATCGAGTGAAATAATTAAGAATGCAGCAAACGATGATCTACGGTTGCTGTTCAAGCAGGAGCGTTCCTTGCGTGCATCCCTGGACAATATTAAGAAATTCGACACGATGTGTAGCTGATAAACGTTCTATGGGCATGCGCCTAACCAGGCTGAATGATATTAGGCAACGTTTTAATGACGTCCGGATTCACATCGAGCGGATTACTGATGACGTCGATGATGAGTTTTCACGGACGTTGCAGATGAAAGTGAGGAATCGAAATTGCAGTGACAGGTCAGGATCAGAAAGCAACGGGATCATGAATACTCGAAGATCGTCCAGGACTTCGAAAATGAAGTGTACTTTGTGAAGGATTTATTGTTCGGATTTCTTCAATCCAGCTCAAGCAATTTACTGCATGTTCAACCGCCTGCAGCTATGCAGGAGAAATCAACATCCCTCACAACGGTAGCATCCTATGCTACTGAAGAAGTATTATTTAGCACGGTTCTTCGTACTAGAATTGTGTCGTACAATCGCTGGAAGAATCAGCTTGTGAGCAACATTTCGAGAGCACAACAACAAGAGATGTGAGGGGTAGATTTGTTGTTCAACTACCCAAGAACCATGGATTGATCGTTTCGGAGAGTCCCAGAAAATAGCCATTCGACACTTCATGGCATTGGAGCGAAGACTTGATGCAGATCCAGAATTGAAGGAGATGTACGCAGAGTTCATAGATCAGTATCTAAGGATGCATCACATGTGGGAGATTTCACCACGAGAATTAAGTAGTTTTCCAAATGCATACTTTTTACCGCACCATGCGGTTGTCACGTTTGACGCATCCTACGCAACCTCCAGTGGAGTTTCCTTAAACGACGTTTTAATGGTACGTCATGTTATCCAGGAGGACCTTAACTCAATAAAGCTTCGCTTCCGCTTGCGAAGATATGCGATGACAAATGACATTGAGAAGATGTACAGGATGTCCAAGACGCACCCCTTAGAATATCCCCTACACTGCATCTTGTGGCGGGAAGATTCTAAGAAAATTAAACCGCATATTTTTGTTGACCACTGTAACGTACGGTACCTCTTCGCACCGTATTTGGCAACACATTACCCCCAAGTAGCTGGCAGAGGAAGAACAAGCAAATTCATCTATGAATTTTACGTAAACGACTGTGCTGAAGAGTGTTCATGTGCTAGACACGGCTGGAATGACCTTATGAAAATGGAGCTCGAATGCTCGAGAGATCATGGATGGTATTCTACCATATTCACGTGATGAACGTTCCACCTTGGAGCTTGAACTAAAAAATTCTATCGTCAAGACCCTTGGATTGAAGTGGGAACCTCGTCCCTGAAATCAACAAGAGGATCATACTGTCTGATTTTGATAAGCTTTTTGGTCCGCTAGGCTTGGTTGGACCTACTTTAGTCAAGGCCAAAGGATTTCTTCAGGATCTTTGGAGGAGAAAGTGTTCTTGGAACGAAACCCCATCCGAATAGCTTCAAAACTGGTGGCGAGAATTTCGAGATAGTTTAGAAGGACTAAATCAACTTCAGGTCCCTCGTTGGGTCGCTTATAGAAGCAATACCATCTCCTTTGAACTGCACATTTTTTGCGATGCCTCCAAGAAAGCTTATGCCTGCATCTACCTTCGATGTACGTCATTTGATGGACGAGTCACAACATCGCTATACTCGACAGCATTATTGAGAGTAGCTCCACTTGAAGATCTGGAAAAGAAGCGGAGACAAACCTCTATTCCACGCTTAGAGTTGTCGTCCACACTAACAGGCGTTCATCTGATCTCCGCCCTCTCGCTGGAGCATGTTCGTAGCTAACAGAGTGTCGGAGATTCAGCACTCGTGGAGGAATTTGGAACCATATCGCTAGGTTAGAGAATCCCGCTGATGTTCTGACACAGGGAGTAAGGCCCGAATTACTAAAGGATCACAATATATGGTGGCAAGGGCCACACCGGCTTTGTCTGGATAAGGCATCCTGACCCTCAACTGCACTTCTCTTCTTGAGGAAAGAACTATAGTATTACTCCCAGCTCAAGTCGTCGAAAGCAGTCCAATCTTTGCTTTACGATCGTCTCTGAATGACTTGATCCGAATAGTAGCACTCATCCGAGGATTCGTTCACAACTGCAAGAATCCTGAAAATCGTAGAAAAGAATGCGTAAAGTACGAAGTGCAAGCAGATGATTTACACCAGTAACTGACCAGTTGCTAGTTCTAGCACAACAGGAAAGTTTTCCAGAAGATATCGTCGAGTTGCAGTGAAATGGTGAAGTCAAGTCTACATCGAGAATCAACCAACTCAACATCTCGGGAGGCAGGAAACACCCAATTATTATTGACGATCCACATCCGCTCTCAAGACTCATCACTGTTGACTATCATGTCAAGCATCTCCATGCTGACAAAAAGTTGCTCATTGACAGCATGCGGGAAAAACATTGGCCGATTGCTGCCCGAAATCTAGTACGCATGATTCGCTGCGTGAAGCGCTTCCGGGCTCGGCCGAAGCCTCATGAGCAACTTATGGCAGACTTGCCTGCAGAACGCGTCACTCCAGCTTCACCGCTCTACCGTTCATGCGCGTAGGAGTGGGCTATTGTGGTCCGTTTTATACCCAAGTAACAGTTTTAGTTTTATTCCAGCCGTATAGCACTTCTTCCGGCTTTGTTGATAAAACTACATTCAAAACTGTTTCGTCCATCAACACCTATTCACCTATTCTATTCACCTTTCAAGCCAAAATGTGGACAAAGTGGCCCACTCTATAGACGGTTGTGAAAACAAATTAATAAAACCTTTACAAGACCATAAAGATTTTGATAATGTTCTAGTGAAAGATGTTATGACCACTTGAAAACCTTCATAAAACCTATTGGCTGCCATCAAAACCAGCATAGGGCCAAATGGCCACAGCTGTCAAACTTCACGGTGATATCGTGGTTGGTTTTTGTTGTTCTGCTTTGTTCGATTCTCTACTCTTCTGATTCATTGAGCAGTTATCAATATCAAGGAAAAAAAATTTCTAGCGGTTTGATAGCAAAATATCCAAAACAAATTGAGTTTTTTTCACAGCGTATCATGCTCCAAATCATATGCGCATTTAATTGTATGGTGAATATTGGTGCGATAAGGGCCGAAAATTAATGCGCCTCGGAAATAATGTGAATTTAAATCCACATAAACCAAATTGAAACAAATTTATTCGATAAATTAATCATGAATTCCTGAAAATTTATGGAATTAAATAAGGTTATCTAAAAGAATGACAAAATTGGTCTCTGATCTACAGTTCATTTAAATTACATGTAAAATGTTGTGTGTTTATTTTTCCACAATTCAGTTATTTCATATTTTGCAATATGGCGATTGCAAAAAATGACTGTTTTGGCAAAAAGCCAATTTATCTTAGCAATGGCTACTATAAAACTCATTGGTAATTTAGTGACTTTCCTCAATGCCAATTTGCTATTTAATGCATTTACTGGAGGCAAAATGGTTTTAAAATGCTTTTTCAACTGACCATAATAAGATAATTTGAATGAGTCCTAAAACGGCATTTCAAAACAGCATTTTACAAGTTCATAAAGTCAAAATAAAACCTTTGATAGGAGTAAATGAAACTTTAGAAGACCTGGTTTTAGGATTGCTATAAAGAACCTGTGAAGGTTCTCATAAACCTGAAACCTATTGGCACCTCATGGTACCTTAATTAAACCAAATTGATTTCCAGTGGATTCCATAAAACTTTAATAAATCTAAATAAAGCTGGATGATTTCGGCAATGTTACTTGGGC
>JASCZW010014184.1:0-23559 GCA_034211315.2 Aedes japonicus | reverse complement strand
TGTCTGTCTGTCTGTCTGTCTGTCCGTCTGTCTGTCTGTCTGTCTGTCTGTCTGTCTGTCTGTCTGTCTGTCCTGTCTGTCTGTCTGTCTGTCTGTCTGTCTGTCTGTCTGTCTGTCTGTCTGTCTGTCTGTCTGTCTGTCTGTCTGTCTGTCTGTCTGTCTGTCTGTCTGTCTGTCTGTCTGTCTGTCTGTCTGTCTGTCTGTCTGTCTGTCTGTCTGTCTGTCTGTCTGTCTGATTAATATCAACATTTTCGAGTGCAGTTATCTTTATAAAGTCCTTTTAAAAAAATTATTCAATGTGTCCTCCATTTTTATTAATAACATCCTCGGACGTAGTCCTCTGACATTGACTGCCATGTGCGTGTTATGGTTGACTTCAGGGTTTTCACACTAGGGTGTGATGTTTTGCATTAAGATCTGCACTGCTAGGGGGCCACAAATCCTTCGGTCAAAACTTCATGTTATCGTTCAACCATTGTTAGGTTCGATTGGCCGTGTGACACGGCGCACCATCCTGCTGTAGGACAACGTTTTGGTCCTCGGAGAAGTTGGCCTTCACCCAGAGAAGCACTTGGTCCTTTAAAATACCGATATACACTTTGGTATTGATTTTAACTCCAGCATCAATGAAAACAGGCGGCATTTTCAAACCGTTGGACGCCACCAAGGCATGAAACCAGCCGGATGTTTGGTTTGAAATTTGAATTTCACTTTTTCCGGAACGTCCTCCATTTTCTGCGGTGAAATGCACCGGTCCGTGCGGCTGTTGGCCACAGCATCTGTCTGTCTGTCTGTCTGAAAACTTCTGAACCGATCGGCGTGAAATTTCGTACGGATGGTTTTTGGGATCTGGAAAGGTTCTTATGATGATCGACAAAATCGTTGATGCAAATCATGAACACTTTTAATTTAAACGTTTGCCAGGAGACAGTTGCTGGTAAAAAACCTCATGTTAAAAGGGCTTAAAAGGTGAAATCTCATATTCTTACTGGTTTTTCTAGTGAAAAACGATTGAATTTTGCAAAAACTCACATGAACCGGAAGTAGGACTTGATAAGTTTTGAAAATTATTTTCCAAAACCTCTAATATTTCACAATTTCTCTAACGACTGTTCCAGAAAGTATAAGCACACCTTATTTTACCGGTCACTTTGAATATAATGAAATATTTCAACATGTTTTGGCTGCGTCCTTTTGTTTGCACATTTCTGAATCACAGCATCAAAAAAGTGCTCAGTTTTGTGTTACCTATCAAAATGCGCCGTCTTACTCCGGAACAACGAAAAAGTCTCGCGCACAAATGGTGCACTGTGAGCGGACTATCCTTGAAAAAATTGGCCAAGGAAGAGGGTGTAAGTGTCGGAGCGGTACGATCTGCGATTCAAAAATATAGAGAACAGTGTACGTTTGAAGATGCGCCGAAGAGTGGTCGGAAATCCGGTCCTGTTAGTCCGGATATCGATTAAAAGATCAGGGATGCCTACAAGCGAAAACCAGCGACTTCCGTTCGGGATGTTGCGAAAAAACTAGGGACCTGGTCGAGTAACGTCATGCGTGCCAAAGAAAGACTTGGGCTAAAAACATACCGGAAGCAGAAAAAACCCAAATGGAACCCAAAACAGGCCGCGTCCGTGAAACCACGGACCCGCAAACTCTACGACTGGTTATTGTGTAGAAATTCTGGGTGTATAATAATGGACGATGAAACGTATGTCAAACTAGATTACAAAACGCTTCTCGGACCACAATTCTATACTGAAAACGAAGACAAAGACATCCCCAAAACGGAGAAGGAGATTTTTACCGAAAAAATCGGTAAGAAGGTTATGGTTTGGCAGGCAATTTGCGAGTGTGGTAAAACATCTAGTCCGTACATCACAACGGAGACGACGAACACTCAGAAAAACGTTAAGGAATGTCTCCAGAAGCGATTATTGCCGATGATCAGGCAGCACGAAGGTCAAGTAGTGTTTTGGCCTGATTTGGCGTCATGTCATTACGCAAAGGACACTTTAGAATGGTACAAAAGTCAAAATGTATGTTTCGTGCTGAAAGACATGAATCCGCCGAACTGCCCGGAGGCACGGCCAATCGCTACTTTTTGGGCTTTAACCAAAGCAAAGCTTCGAAAATTCATAAAACCAGCGGACGACATCCAAAAATTTAAAAACGATTGGCCAAAAGTGGTCAAAATGGTGGGAAGTACCACTGTGCAGAAGCTAATGGGTCATGTTCGAGGAAAAGTTAGGAGTCTTGGCTATGATTACATATTTTGATTGAACGAGAGTAAATTATTAAAAATAAAAAAAACATGACTTTTTTGTTATTTTGAGAGTGTGCTTATACTTTCTGGAACAGTCTTTACACCCAAGAGTGTATTCTTGAAATTTTTAACATTTTCAGATAATCTGCAGCAACTATGAAATTTTGCTATAAATGCTTCGATTATGATTATAGACAAGTATTTAAATAAACACCTTGAATAAAACATTTAAACCGGATTATAATACATCCATATTGCAATCAACTATTGGAGAAGTATTTTGATTCATCAAGGTATCAGACAAAATTTGACCACAAAACAGAAAAGAACAAAAAAAGAATCGAACGTAATTGACAGAAAAATGGGTAGACAATAGCATGAAGTGTGCGCAAATTCCGTCAACTCGTGTGAACGTACCCTAATTTGCAGTTATTTTGAAATTGATAGCGCCTTCTGCCCCTTATCAGATAAGAACGGTTCTTTAAAGTTGATAACGACTGCATGCCAGCCAACGGGAAGGGGAAAGGCTCGTATGTTTAGTCTCAGTCAGTCAATCGGGTACCATCGTAAGTGAATGTTTTGAATTTTTTTGCCATCATGATTAAGCTGCCTTAGACGATCCGGATTTGTTGTATTAGATTTAGTAGATTATCATAAACAACGAAGGCATCGAAGATACCTAACGCGTTAGAATGAAAGCTTTTAAGCTTGGTGGATTGGCGATATTAGGTGAGGCAATTGAACACTTAATGGACGTGTTAAGGGCATGTTACTCTCGGTGACTGTTTTTCAATATACATTCGCGAAAGATAAGATAAACAGTTGTGCCGCTATCAACACAGAATTGGTTGACAATAAGAGTCTTCTGGATCTATTGAAATGAAGAAACACAAATAAAGTGACGGCAGGCTGTTTCGGGTAATCCTACTCATATCTCTATTTTTACAGTACTGCTGCAATTGACATTCGGTCAAGAGCTGCATGATCTGCTGCAGGATGGAAGTGGATCGGTTGGTAAAAGCGTGACACCTTCGCTGGTGGACGATTACGTCAACTGCCCTCCAGATGGCGGTGAAAACGGTGATGACTCAAAAGATGCTGCAAATATGGTCGAAGACTACGAATATGACTACGACGCTCCACTGTCGATGCCCGGTGTAGCTTTCGAAGACGTAGTGGATTCGGTGGAAAATGCAACGGTTGTTGAACTGGTTGACGATGATCTCAGGAACGATGAACCTTCTACGGAGACAATCGACGTAGAACAGAATAGTGAACAAACTTTATACTTCGGTGCAAATGAGGACGAAGAAGCAAGTGGCGATTCCGAAGATGTGTCCAGTTCTATACAGCTGATCAGGTCACCGAAAATCTATAACGTGCCAGATACGGAATCGCTAGATAATAAGTTCGCCGCATTCATTGAGGAACACCCAGAAGAGCTAGTTTTGACGTCACCCGACTATCCTAAGCCGTATCCCAATTCGGTTAACAGTTTCAATAAGTAATGATCGTAAGATTCTTGGGTAATTAGACATATCACCAGATCATTATTTCTAGCTTCACGGTTACGGGAGGAATCGGCGTGCAGATTACCGTTCACGACATTGACCTGGACCATGAATCCGACTTTCTCTTCATCCGAGGAGGATCAGTTACCGATAAGGATGAAAACGGGCCCGTTCTGACAGGGAAAATATCGTCCCCAGTACGCTTCCTCATCCCCCACACAACTACCTTTACAGTCCACTTCGTGTCGCAGCACGATGAATCGGAAACCCATTCGCACAAAGGATTCCGGCTTACGTACGCTCCGTTCGGCACCGTCGTTTCTCCTACCACTCCGACCACCACGGAGATGATCGTCCCACGGGAGGAGCTTCAGTGGATCCGAAAGGAAGTGTCCATCAGTCGTAATATGATGGTTTCGGTCGAGACGTGGCCACTGGTAAAAATGGCCCTAGCGAACGCGTCCAATGCTTTTGTGGAACTGCATCAGCTTAAATACAAGCCCTGTAGGTAAGTATTGCGATGCGGTTAATATTTGGCCGGGGTCGTCTAATCTCACACTTCTTGCAGACCTGATGACATACGAATCTTGGCGCAGAAGTGTCCGGATACTTGGCCAGGCTACGAGGATTGCGTCAGCTTGGAATTTGCTGTTCCGATGCGACCGATCGTGGTGATCGAGGAAGAATCGGAAGCATTGGATGGCAAGACTCGACCACTGGGAAAGGGATTTATCACTTTGACAACAACCGAAGAACCAGAAGTGGAATATCAGCTGACGACGGCCAATCTCGAACTGATGTGGAACGAGTTTGGTGCAATGAGTCTGGCCGAGGTGGGCATTGAGGTCTACAAGATGCCGGAGAATGCATCGGTGCTGTTGATCTGGATTGCCATCAGCTTGTGCGTCTTGGCGGCGTTTATCTTTGTGCTGTACAGTATCTGGAAGATCGATTTCTTCAAGGATTACAGAAGGTAAATGACCCACAAACCCCCTGAGTCATTTTGTTTGATGACCGATATTTCACAGGATCTCCAAGCTCAGCAGAGAGCCCCATGATGAAGACCGTAGTGAGCTGAAAGAAGGAATACGACATTTCTATGTTCCGCATCGCCACATCAGGTCGTCCCGACCCTATTCCCAACCGGAGACCCGTATAGCGAACGACCTGCGGAGGCTCAATACGGTATTTTCAGATTTCCGGAACCGCCACAGTTAATCTCAATGAACAAAAATGCATACCCTAATTCCTCAGCCTACGACAACACGACCATGAACCCCTGGGCCGAAGATATGGACGAGCCTGCCAAGTTCAACGGCAATCCCACGGCGCCCCGAAGCCACCAACCGAAGCAACAGGTGTTCGAGCCACTTTCCCCGCTGGACTACTCGCCGAGCATCATGGACTTTAATGGTAAGCAGTGCATCTCGCGAAAGGAAACACCACCCCAAGTGGACTAATTAATAATCCCGTTCTGTTTTTATGACGACATGGCAGAAATACCGGAACCTCGATCGCCCAGAAGGAGCCGAGTTAATCCCTTTCTACCGCCCAGCAACGGAGGCAGTCCCGGCGGCAGAGGCGGCGGTCAGTGAGCGTCGTAAAATCGTTTGGCAAGTTAATTAAAAACTGTTTGGTTGGGTATTTTAAAGGCACCTTTTTTTTCGTTTCTCTGCAACCATAGTGGATATTGTATTCAATAAATGCATATAAGTAGAGCACAATGAAAACGGGATCAACTCCCGCTGATTGGATTTGGTTGCGTGCTGTGATGGGGCGTGGATATTTAAAACCAATTATTTTTAATTTAACTGACATATGTTGATTTCATTTTCTGTAGAAATTTTACTCAATATTGTATAAAGTATTAGTAAAATCAAACACTGCTCATGTTTTACTGAACAACCCGTTACCATCCAACCATCGACGATGATTTTTGCGGCTCATTCGTTTGAAACTTGGAAGTGTCATTATGGAAGCGATTAAAAATTCGGTCATCAAATTTCATTTCTTCATCAGGTCGGAACGGATTTGCAGGAACGGGAAAAAGGGTGAGGAGTAAGGCAAAGAAAGGCTAATTTTGCAATGTGAAATGATAATAATTATGTGCAATTTCGATCGGGCGACGAAAGAAGCAGATGAAGAATAATGCGCTCAGTAAATTGGATCAATTTAATCAAGGTGATACAAATTTTAATTTTAATTTTCCTTATGACATCATGTTTAGGTGATCGGTGCGAAACCAGATCATATGGAATGCCTTCGTTGCAGGAATTTTTTACGAAATGAGCTAAATTTCCTGACATTTCTATTTATTTTAATCGAAAGATGGAACTGGAATTCAAAAAATGTTAATAATAATTTTAGCATTTACAAAAAATTGACAAAAAATTGCCGATTTTTCATGGGTTTACCTTCATCCGCATTGGCAAAACTACCCATGCAGCATCAATTATAGTAACCCATGAGTCAGCAAACAAAATTTGACAACTCTATCAGTCGAACTCTAACCGTGATGGCAAAAACAGTGAAGCAACTCCGTTCAGAAGTGTGCGCGTTCAAAAAACGGACATCATGTGGCACTTTGTGGACGCCGGATACGCCCGTTCCGGCATCTACAAAATCTTGGCACTATTTGACAACAATCAAAGCATCAAAAGAAAGCCCAGTTCCGGACGGCCGACGACCCTAAGCAACTAGAAGCTTCAAAGAATGCTGTGCTACGCTTGGCCGGGAGATCGGTTCAACCGGCTAAACAGTGAAAAAGAACCTGGCGAACAAGAACATACATGTCAGGAAATGGAAACAGCGTCCACTGGTTTCGGAGCTGCAGGCAATGACGCAGCGGCAGCGGCTGAATAAGATGGTCAACTCGATTGTCCCGGCGAATCGCGACGTGGCAGTGGTGATGGACGACGAGACCTATCAAACCCTGGATGGCAACGACTGGCAGGGCACTTCGTATTTTACTTCCTCCCGAAGGAAGTCAGCTCCGAGGTGAAGTTCATTTCACACACAAAGTTCCCCAAGAAGTTGCTGATGTGGCTGACAATCAGCGAGAAGGGGATGCCAAAGCCGCTTTTCTCTCGCTCCGGACTGGCCGTGAACGGGGAGATTTATAGTACGAAGTGCCTGCCGGAAGTTGTGTCGTTCATCAAGAAATACCATAAGGGCGAAGACGCGGTGTTCTGACCGGATCTGGCGTCGGCCCACTACTCGAAGCTTCGGAGGAGATGGTGAGGCTGAATGTCAATGTGGTATCTGTCGTGCTTTCCGAACTCCATTTTGTTTTGATCGGCTCTCGTACCGTTCGCAAAATTGATGCTTCCGCAACAAACATCGGACACTGAATACGACCGGTGAGATAAAAACTTAAACGTTCTATTCCCCAAACTACCGCTAATGCTTCTCTGTGCGACTGAGGGTAATTCTGCTCTGAGGCAGTGAGTGCTTTGAACCAATACAGCACCTAGCCCAACGGCAGTAGCATCAACATACAGTTCAGTCTTGTCGGTGTTGCTGTAATACCCTAACGTTCTAATCGCTTCTACCACTTCGTTCTTCAAGGATGTGAACTCAGCTTCTTCGTTGTCTGTCCAGTAGAATCTTGCACTGTTTGGCAATGTTCTTAAATGTTTGGTCTTTGTCGCACGACGACGCACGCAACCCACGAAGCGATCCTCAGCGCATGATGCAGGACGTTTGAATTTTTTTATAGCTTTCAACTTCTCCTGGTCAATACACCAACCACCAGCTGTTAGTTCAAATCCTATGAACGTAACCTTCTGGCTGCTGAATACACATTTCGAGTCATTCAATTTCACATTATGGTCTAGGTAGTTACATACGCCTTTGCATTCTGCCAAAATCGTTCTTTCCATCTCTTCGTCTTTTACTGATTCTATTTCAGTGTCCGATTTTTGTTGCGGAAGCATCTATTTTGCGAACGGTACGAGAGCCGATCAAAGCAAAATGGAGTTTAGAAAGCACGACAATGACCATCCCGCTATGTTGCTAGTCACACTACCTCAAAATACGGTCGAACACCGTACCAAAGGTCCAACCTTCGTGGAAGACGGGACAACCGTCTGTAAGAGGAGGTGTTGTCTGGCGAGGATCAAGCTCTCATGTGCTTGAACGCTGTAGTCGATGCAATAGCGTTTGTCACTCGGAGGAAAGATGTTTCGCAACCAAAATGGTATGTCACAACTGCAAGGGCATTGGTCATCTTATGAGAGCTTGCAAACTGCCAATAACTCCTCGAGACAGTCGGTTTCTCGTTGATGGAAAACTTGGTGGAGACCCGGTGAAAATGGCAGCGGATGGAACAAAACTGGAATCCAAATCTGAAGAAAAAAAAAGGTATGCCAGCAATAAGTACATGAGGTTTAATTCTAGTATATTGTGGTCTTTAAGTTACTATTTTCTTAAATATTTGACACGAAACGAGATTAACAGAGGTTCTCAAATTATTTCACTTGCAGAAAAAAGAAAAATACTAAATTAAACGCAGCTAGGAAATATTTAGCCAAAGCAAACTCTACCAACATCCATCTTGCAAATGAATTGGCGAAAGCTCAGGAAACGATCCGTTCACTTCAAGCCAACCAATCTTCTGGTAGAAGTGAGTGTGCAGAGGTGATCAGTGTTGAGTTTGAAACAACCTGGATCCATGCAGTACCATGCACCAAACTAAACACTGGGATGATTCTGCTATCGAACTGTCACGGTTCGTGACATCGATGAACCAAATGTCAGTTTCGTCGATTAATGTGACAGAATGCAAGCCGAGTGTTGATGGCGAAGACATTTCCAGACTTGACTTTGAAGCATGGCAAGATTTGTTAGTCTTGACTATGGCATTGGCTGGGATTAATGACGAGGCGACACGGTTTATGCTTTTCAAGGTCAACACGATTACGGAGGCCATGTTTCAATTGTTGGTCGCTAAGGACGAGTACAGTAACAATTTTGTTGCAAAAACTGAAAAGGAATTGATAAATAAAACAAAAACGAACTCAAAAACATGCCTTCACGCATGTTTCCGTCCGCCATAGCTAATGTTCCGGTTAACTACCGGAAGGCCACTCGCAAGGGCGTAGAATGTTTTTGCATGTAAGCTTCCATAATTACCTTCCATGGGAAATTTATCAAAAGCAATTATCTGTCTTAGCTTTTTTTTATCACTATCTGAAAAAAAAGTCCAATCTTTTTAATGCAAACGTTAAGTTAACGCCAGAGGCTTCTAAACCAATTTAAAACTACAATGGCTGTGGTATCAATTCCGCAAATTTAATTTAATTTTTACTTAAATTTGACAGATGGAAAATAATCGATTAATCGATTAAAATCCCTTTGTGATTGATCAACAAACGTTCGCTAAGATGTCTGTCAAAATTCAGTTCCCGTCTGTCCGAAACAAGTCAGCTCGAGTAGCAGACTTAAAGACATACGGGAGCAAGTCCCTACTCACTTCGAAGTTTTCTAAGCACAAACCTCAAATACTAATAGGACTTCAGGCGTGGAATTTTCAGGAATTCAGGCGTGGAATTGCTCCACTGGACCATTCATTGGTTAGCAATTTCAGCAGCGTTGTTTGTTTTGTTTTGTTTGTGATTTTTAGTCTCAAAACACGCGAAGTGATTTCTTACATAACCTATAAATCATAAGGAAAAAGGACTTCCTCCAGTTTCACCTTAATCGATTACTTTCCATCTGTCAAGTTCAACTGAACATTACGAATCAATTCGGGAAATTCGGGAAGAAGGGAATATCGTCAGGTTTCCAGATCAATTTTCAGACTTTTCACTAAATTTCCCCGGCATATCATGTACAGTACTTTTGTCTTCCTTATCTGCCATCTTTTCCCAGCATTTTTTCAGGAAATCGGCTACCACATTTCTTTAATTTACGCTTGAAAGTTTATCGATGGGACGAAAATCTTGTTATTAATGTTCTGCTGAGTTCTAATACTCAGCAGCGCGAAACTTTGAGCTTATCAGAGGGTCGGCGCAATACTGCTAAACTGGAGGGGTTTTGCGGGATTAAAAAGGCGCTCAATGAATCAAATTAATTAACACTCAACCATAGGCGTAGCCAGGATTTCAAGAGAGAGAGAGAGAGAGAGAAAGAGAGAGAGAGAGAGAGAGAATTACAATCGTTTTGTTTTGTTTGTTTGTTTCTTTTATTTACATGCTGGAAATTATTATACGTACTATTAAAAAACTTTCGAAAGTCCATTTATGATACTTCTAGATAAAAGGTTATAAAATAACTGCTTTAAACTAACTTGAAGTTAGAAGAAAAATTATAATTTTCCATTTAATTCCAACAATCTTTGCTTATCTTGACAGATACGCGTATTTCGTCTACAATGTGCAGACTTCTTCAGTGTCTCGTGCTAATAACTCGACTTGCTTTAAACTGCTAATAATTTACAAGAACCGTTACACAATTCACAAATTGTGCATAGAATTCACCAGCAGAGCAACTTTTTCGAAATCAAGTTAGGAATGAGAAGTAATGAAGTAACATTCTTCTTAAAGGGTCTCCACAGTTAAATTGCATCACTTTAAACACGTCCTTAAAAACAAGTCCCTCAACCGATTGTCATGAAATAATCAGGGAATAAAATACAATATATAATCTTGAGTTAGGTATTTTTATTTCACTGAATTTCCTTACCAAATCCAAAAGCCCGAACTTTCTTCTAAATACCACGCATAAGATTCTGTACAACGCTTGAACTGACATTTTTTTAGCTTTCAACCATGACTTCAACATTTCGTGTTCCCTAGTGCCAACTTTATGATGCTTTCGAACTTTGTGCTTCATTATAGCCCAATATTTTTCAATTGGCCGTAATCGAGAGAGTTTGGGGGATTAAGATCCTTTGGCACGAAATTGAGATTCGTCTTGTACCACTCCAGAACATCCTTGGAGTTATGACAAGAGGCTAGCTCCGGCCAAAATATTGTAGGAACGTTGCGTGTTTTGAGAAACAGAAACAGTCGTTTTTTCAGGCATTCATTTATGTATACTTGACCGTTTACAGTTGAAGTTGTTACGAAAAGCTTGCTCCGTTTACCACACGAACAAATCCCTTGCCAAATCATGAATTTCTTGGGGAAGTTTGACACTTGCTGTTTCCTAAGAGACTCTCGAACATCGAATTGTCTTTCGCAGTCACATACTGGTTGCCGGGAATTTGTTTGAAGTTCCCTTTTACGTGTGTTTCATCGTCCATGATGCAGCAGTGTGGTTTCGTCAACATTTGTGTGTACAGCTTACGTGTACAGCCCGGCTCGTTTATTGGCTTTCTGCATGAAAAATTTGGTCAAGTGCAGCTTTTTCGCGACATCCCGAACGGAACAGTGGGGTTTGCGTTTAAAGGCATCAACCACTCGTTTGTGGTCCTTCACACAGTGCGAAACACTTTTCCTACTACTCACCTTTTTCCAATCGACAGTTAAACGTTCTCCGATACGTTTTATGACACGAGACATTGTAGATTGGTGAATTTTAAATTTCTTTCCGATGGCTCGATGCTAAAGAAGTGGGTTGTCGAGGTGCGTCGACTCTATTTTCGAAACTACGACACATTTTGCAATGAAACTCACGCAGTGTAAACAATACACGTTGAGGCCATTTCTTCCAAAATTTCGTTGAAATCAGCCCAAAGGGCAAAATGTTACAGCTTATTAAAAGTGATGCAATTTAACTGTAGACACCCTTTAGTTCATAAAAGTGTTCTCGATTTGAAATGGTATGTATTTGATTGAGGAACTTCCTGCTAATGATCCTATGTAATAATTCTTGCATTATGACATTGTCATGCAAAATAGTAACCGAGTGCTTATGCATGTATTCAATCCGGTGATCCGTGTTGTTTTGAAGGTTCTTCTGTTTTTAAACACGCGCAGAACCATCGTTTATTCTTCCGGTTTTCTTTTAAAGTTCTCCACCGATTGCTTGTCGATCTGCCAAATTTGGAAGACGTCTGCATTGAGTTCTCTCAAATTATATTAATCCACCCAATATATCACAAAACATTGCGATTCCAATAGCATCCTTATTATTGGTTTAACGCGGTTCCAATTGCATTAAAAAACACTTTTTGTTCCAATGAAAAACCACCATAACACTTTATGTGTGGCCCCAATAGCATCCTGTTGGTATAAATTGATTCAAATCAGATATCGGTACTAATATTGAAATATTTTACTAAACGAAATGTGAATTAAGCTTACCGTTTACCATAATGATCCCTGTTGCCACCCAATCTTGTTATCCAACATCCCAGTAATTTCTCGTGGAAGTGCGGCGGTGGTCTAGGCTTCCAATAAAACGTCCAAATAAACGTCAACACATTCCTACCCTTTCCTTATTTGACCTGCATTTGGGCGAGGCCAGCGCCGGTATTGCCTTAGTTTGGGACCACCAGTTTTACACATTGAGCATGTATGCACCAGAGGACTGAAGCAGGCGTTAGTTCTTGAAGCCTGCTACTTTTGGGGTGGCGCTAGTGACGATTTGATCATTTTAAGCTCGGTTCTACAGTGGATTATAATTCCTTATGATTTTTCTTCTATCAAAGTACCAATAATGTAGATAAAACATTATTATGCCTTGCTGATAAACAATGAAAAAATACTATCGTTGTGATAATCACTGCACTAATTACAACACGGAAGACTTTACTCTCGAATCATATTAACGAAAATTACGCCAACTTCCACCGCGTATATTGTGTTTGCTGCCTACAGCCTTCAAGAAAATCGAGCTGTCAAATTAGCACCACACGCAGCACCAAATTTTCGGCTTCACGATTGTTGTTCGTGGATGACAGTCGCTTCAGTCCTGTGGTATAAGACAACTGCAACTTCTCGCTCTGACTAGCTTGCTGTCTTGCTCTCTCCCAACTGTTGTAACCAATGAGGCGATCCCTGCTCTGTACCAATGAGACCCCATTCTTCCAATCGCCTCAGGGTTGGCGTACGCGCTTTACTACCGGGTCCAAGGAATCACTTAAATACTTTTCTGACTATTCACCCACTTTATTTCTAATTTGCGCAAAGGTAACGACTTCTCCCACTTCCTTGCTTTCTATCTCCTACCTCTTTCCTCACTCTGTCTCACACTCCTATCGTCCGGGCCCCTTTTTCCGTTCAGCCACTTCGCCAGTGCTTCGCTGCTTCTCGCTGTGCCTGGTCTTCGGCCAAACAGCCAGACCGATACTTCTCCAGCTCTCTGTCCAAAGCTTCCTCTCCTCCGTACTCCTCCAAGTCTCACCGATTCGCTTTTTCAATGGCATCCGCGTCGGATCGAGAGGGCATATAAAATGGCCACGTCTTCTCCAAGGCTTGAGACGTCACTAGTTCTAGATACTAAGACTCCCACGACGACCGGGAACTAACAGGCGGTGTAGTTGACATGGGCAACCTGGACGACGGTCGGGAGCTTGACCAGCTCAGGCCAAACTTTAAGCAAACACAGGGGTCCTGGTGTTGGTAATGGGATTATGGCCGTTAGTGATGGGCGGTTTAGATTCGGTTTTTAAATTGTTTACCTGGATGCTCTATCCGCTTCACTTGCTTCTACTTCTCCACTTGAAGACTCTTTCGATCACTTTCCACAACCTTGTATTTTTTCCAATTTCTGTTTTAACGTCTTAACTTAAAGCGTGCTGCTGACTTAATGGCACATAAGCGATGGCGGTTTGATCTGCAACCGACCGTTGAGGAATTTTCCTCCCATATTCGCCCGATCATGGCCCAAACAAGAGAAGTGTCAGATGGGCAATCAGCGTGATGGACATTCGGAACGAGTTTTGGAACAATCGCAAAAGGCGTACAAACAGCTGAAGCTCGTAAAGAGATTGGTGTGAACACGGAGGCCACGGTATAGCAGTTCAGACTTCTGGAACAGATGCAGTCATTTCGAAAGATGTTGGAGCTCATGTGGAATTTGTGAACCCAAGCTATCACCAGATTTGAAGCATTAAACGAAAGATCTTGATGTTCAATTATCTCTCGAGAAATCAGTCAAGAAGATGAAAAACAAAACTCGGGTCAATGCGAATACCTTACTTCGAGAAGACGCCGTGGTTCAAACTACTAAAACTGAAAAACGAAATGTCGGAGTTCATAAGTATTATAATACTCGTGCTCGCTAGGAGATGTCGGACTAACCAATGCAAATCTTCATTGGGCAAACTATGGATCCTAGAGGGTTTGAGCTGTTTAGTGGAATACCTGTAACTAGAAATTAGAAGAAAAATTAGTATTTTCCATTTAATTCCAACTACCTTTGCTTATCTTGACGCGTATTTCGTCTTCAATGTGCAGACTTCTTCAGTGTCTCGTACTAATTAACGCGCTTAACTTAAGTCAAGTTATTAGTACGAGACAATGAAGAAGTCTGCACATTAAAGACGAAATACGCGTATCTGTCAAGATAAGCAAAGGTAGTTGGAATTAAATGGAAAATACTAATTTTTCTTCTAATTTCTAGTTAAACTATGGATACTTTATGAACCACGTTTTGACAGACGATTGGGACACCAGTGATTCCAGATTGGTTGATAATTAGCCGCGGATGAGCTGTTAAATCGAAGAGTCAATTGGCTGATTTGAATGTTTAGAAAAATAAATCGATTCATTTGTAATCAATATGCAAAGATTGTTAGTATTGAGGTTCATACATCAAACTGCCATCTAGGCTTAAGCACAGAGAACAGACATCCAAGCTCGAACATTTTTTTCTCAATTTACTGTGTAAATTTTCAAAAGTAAACCGTTGGAAAATCAGCGCCGCCTAGTCTAGGTTTCACCAAACTAAAATAGACAGCCTATCTAATCTCAAGGCGCGCAGGTGGCGCCATCAACATACGAATAACCAAAACTAACGGAAACACGCTGAAATTTTAAAATGGCAGTTTCAGAAATTTACACACGGAGGGTACTCTAGCTTGGATGTCTGTTCTCTGTGGCTTAAGTTAGGTGTGACAAGAAAGGTCTATTTAAATCGAAATAAAAAAATGCAGCAAAAATACTGTTTTCCTTTTCCTATCTCACCCTAGGGATAGTTTGAAAAATTGTTTAAAAAAGTTTCATTAAATTAAAATATCTATAAAATATTAAAAATCATTAGAATAAACAGTAATTTTTTTATTATGAACATGAAAGGACCAACATAGTCACCATCCAAAGGATTACAGCAAGAAGTGTTGTTTACCCATAGGAATTTCCTTATTAATTTCCAAGGGTCAGTGCAGTTCCATTTTGCAATTGAACTTTAATTTTAGGAGAAGTGTCAGGACTCGCTTTGGAATCGATTGAGTGGGGTGGAGCAGAAACGATCATTTCTCGAGTAATTCATGATTAGGGCCTAAAAGCCATTTGTAAACAATGACTTAAAACGTGATTCTCTCACGAATCACGAGAATCCTACTATATCCAGCTACTCCATATGGTAGAACTAACATTCTTCTACCAGATGCTGTTTTCATTTCACGAGAGTGATGGAAGACTAAAGAGAAATGGACATTTAAAGTCATTGTTTATAAATGGCTTTAAGGCCCTTAACATGAATTACTCGAGATTTGAACCAGTCTAATATGTACAATCTTGTTCCACGATTCTGGTTGGAACTAGACAAACGAATTCTATAATATTGGTCCCCAAGTTTTGCAGCTGAAAATCGAAAACATATTTAGTAAAGAAGTTGATCCAGCACCCTGTAACTTTTGTTTAAAGAAAAATCTATCTATTCTACTCAACAGAAAAAAAAAAAACTTTGCGCAGTGGCGATATCGTAACCAAGGAGGTACAACCGAGGTGCGATTATTGCTAGTTGAAGACTAATACTCAACAGAAAAGAAAAAGAAAATCTATGGTTCTATACGGGAACGTCCATTAATTACGTCACGAAAAAAGTGATTTCTTAACCCCCCTGTCACGTTTTTTGAATGGACCTTCAAATTTTTTTTGTCTGGATCGTCACGTTTTCCCAAACTCCCCCCCTATTACGTGACATAATTAATGGACCTTCCCTAACAAGCATTGTCTTCATTTGACTAAATCTAAGATGCCTAAATGAGAGCAGATAAAACCCGTTGTAGGTACTATCTTATAGTACATTATTTGTACATTTACCAAATATTTGTCATCAAAATCTGGTGGGAATCTATTAAGTCTCATGTCCATCTGTCTATCACAAATATCTGGCTATTGTACAAATACTGCACTACAAGTTTAATATTCAAAAACATTAGCACATTCAATCAGAACACAGCACTTCTAGTTAACAGTTTTAATTTATTTTAAGGAATAACAACTTAAAAACTATTTTTCATTTTTACAGTAGGTATATAAAATATGGGTATTTCCATAATTTAAAGCATAAAATGTATTATAAAAAGTTGAAAACCACAATAAAAACAAACATCATTCAGTCAAAAGGTAGACTGAGATGTGCGATTGACTTATAGCAGAGAACGGAGTCTAGCGTAAAACATGGAACACAATTGACTTTAATAGAAATGTAAGGAATCACAATCCTCTAATTAGCTAGTTTCCAACCACTATTCTCTGACCTTCAATATAATTATGCGTAACAAACTTTGTTCTAGATTAGACCTTAGACGGCATTAACTGTATGACACCAACGGCTCTGTTCTATTCTCTAGAACTATACCAACAATTTGAAAATATTTAATTTGCTTCGCTTTGCAATGTTTTCCCTCAGCAAGTAACAACAATCCAACTAACGTCAACAAACAGACTACTCTAAACTCGGTTAGGTATCCAGTAAAGCACTAACAATATACTCGGGCGAAGGTTTCTCCGCCGTTCGATGCACTGTGTATCCTTTGTTCTCGATTGCTTTCTTGGTGCTGGGTCCGATGGCCACGATCCGACAGCCTGCGATATTCAGCTTGTGCCGTTCGAAAACACTGGCGCAGTAGTTGATTCCGGAGGGGCTGAAAAACAGCAGAAACTCCGGTCGCGTGGTTGCCGCTCGGAACAGATCTACCAGATTTCGTTCCAGATCCCGGTGTGGCACGGTTTCGTATACTTCGACACAGTCCAACGAATAACCATACTCGGACAGTTTGTTCTGGAGTACGTCTTGCTTGAGATTCCCGCAAGGAAATAGGAACGGAAGGGTAACAGTTTTGTTGTAAAGATCCGTTTTGATAAAGTCCGCTAAATCACTCGCATTTCCGGAATGTTGCCCTTTGGTGTCCAGTTCGAGTGTGCGCTGAATGATATCCGAGCTTGTTTCTCCGACCGAGTAGTTTTCCAGCGGTTTCCAGTCATCCTTCAGGCGTTTTCCTTCGAGGGCATCCCGGACGGCCGTGATGGCTCGCGGACTGGTGAATATAAGGCCAGAATACTTGTACGGGGACAGCAATCGATCCCGTAGGATGTCCAGGTTTTTGAAGGAGAAATCCAACGTTGGCACATATATCGGCTCGAATCCGTGTTTTTCCAGCAGTGTCAAGTAGGTTTCAGTATTTTCACTCTCGGATTTAAGGATAATCACTTTCTTCATTGCTTGGTAAAAATGTTACTTTAGTAATCGGTTGTAAATTTGTATAAAATAAAATTTGGTGATTGAGATCAGAGCACTACTTTTGCTATTATCGATGTTTTTTGTTTTTGTTTTCTGATTATGATCGTCTGTCTCTCGCTTCGTTCGCTCTCCGGCGGGAGCTGTCAAACGGCGAGCTTCACTTGCTGCATTGTTGATGGTTGTATGCTAAATTCTCACGTCTAGGTGGCAGTTGGCATGTAATCATAATTAACCGCTAGGTATCAAATGGCGCTGTAGCTAGTTCACTGTTATATCAACTCTTATATCACCATAGAGCAAAAGAGCTGTTGTTAATTTGGGAGGTGTGTACCAATTCCCGAATTAGTTTTAATTTGACTTAAACTTGACAGATGGAAAATAATCGATTAATCGTTTTAAATCGATTTAAATCCCTCTGTTATTGATAAACAAACTTTCGATAAGGTGTCTGTCAAAAAAGAGTTGCCGTCTATCAGATATAAGCCAGTACGAGTAGCAGACGTAATGGCCCAAACACAATGATAACGGAAACGGAAAACGGCAAAGCCCGATCTGAGTATGCCTGCTTGTCGGAAAAAAACAGGTTAGATACAAGCCGATTCTAAGTGGACATATCGAAGTCATTTGCAGCAACTGTCAAAATTGCCGTTTTCCGTTATCATTGTGTTTGGGCCATAATCGATTTTCCATCAGTCAAGTTTAAATGAAAATTGAAAATAATTCGCGAATTGGTACAAAGCCTAAATATCCTTATGAAAATTAGCCACAAGGAAAGGGATTGCATGGCAAAAAAACAAATTCATTACATTAATTTTTGAAATGCTGTGATTGTTGTCACAAGCATTACTTATGATTTACTTATTTCAATCGTATGAGTTTTAATATTCAAGCACATAAAATTTATTTGTTAGTTGTATGACACGCATATGCATTAGTATGCTAAAAATATGTAAATTTTTATGTGTTGTAATATTTTTCATAGTATTTTTCTTGAATATACATTTATGCAAAAAATAATATGCAACTGAGTAGGTGAACAATAATTTTATTCTAGGTCACTAGCGATTGAAATTGGTGCACTGTTGTAGCACCCTTAGGTCCGAAGTACACCTTTCACATACACACAATACATTCTTATACTTTTCGGTACTAGAAGCAATGTTGACAGAATATTTAAGGGTGTGTTCGTGTAAGTTACGTTGTAAGGGGCGAATTTTTTAAGCTTGGTACCGATGTGCTGGTACTTCGTGAGCAAAAAACTATTTCCATTTTCTTCTTTATTTTCCAACCACTGGTTCCGCTAATCATCTATCTCGTAGTTTTTGAACCGAAGCAGGAGTTTTACTTCTCTGTTTGGCCTTTTAACTGCAACCTTTTCTGCACTCCTCGATCAGCAATGGATAACGAAGTGCAGTTCGAGTAGTCAACGACGGCGTAGTACATTTTACGTCAGAGGTCTCATTCTCATTTATAGCACAGAGAATAGACATCCAAGTCAAATTCAAAAAGTGTGTAAGAAATTTAACTTCCATTTCATAATCATTGTAACTGGCAATACTGTGCCCAAGTAGCACCGAAAACATAAATTGAAAGGTTATAATTTCCATGTGTCATGCTGTAGGTCTATTAAAGTGCAATTTGACTAGTTAAGTCATGAAGACACAAAAAACGTACATGTAATTCAAGTCTAGATTTACTTATAAGACAAATCTGTTTGTCATATATTTGTTTAATGTTGTTGAAATAGAACATGTTTGTTTACGTCTGCTATCTTGTTTGGAAATTATGTTGTATATTTGTAGCAACACAAGTCTTCCGTATTTCAAGAAAAAAAAAACATATTAAAGAAATGACAAATGCCAACCGAACTAGTTACGTATGTTTTGTGCATGTCGTATTGGACCTTGAATGACCGTTTCTGTACGATTAAGTAAGACAAACAACTATGAAATATGTATTTAAATCTTTTATATTTTTACCTCTGAAACATTCAAAATCCTAATTCCATGCCAGAACCATGCCAGTATAATGAAAAATTAAATATTGCTATAGCCGGCTCCTTATACTACCGAACATCATTTGCAGCGGTACAATTGCTAGAATTTTTATTTGCTTAAGCGTATTCGAATATTCATCAAAACATAACAAATATTTCCAAGTTAAACTATGTCCTGGTGATAGTTAAAATAACAATGGTAAGGTTTAATAGGAGTCTACGGATTTCATTTCTCACATGTTGAAATGGTCGAGTGGTAAAAAGGCCGATCTTGTAAGCTTGGCATTCATGGTTCAATCCTGGTTCATGAATGCCTTTTTGAAAATTGACAAAATTTGTTTTACTGTAGCTTCAGATTTTTTTCAGACTAAAATTTTGTTTCACAGGCTCCACCTTCTGCGCTATTCCAATTCTATAGTAGTACCCTATAAGGTTTTCAATCAGCGGAATGGTTACATAATTATTTGCACAAATGCATACAATGAAACATTTCGTGTTACTTGGGTGGTGGCGCTGCGATCGCCACCTATTCACATCACCAACCGTCGCGCATCATAGTAGCCCAAATGTCAAAAAATTTCATTAGCAAAACATTGTTTATCGGAAACGACATGGGCCGTACGTGTGAATTTTATTGGTGTGCAAATAGGCAAGGTATTACCCGGGGAAAATCTTTTTACAGTTTTCCCAAGGATGCAGATTTGTAAGTACCACATTCAATTAAGTGAATTCACTCCTAATGCTCCTGAAAAATCATTTTAGATGCAGCCACTGGGTATCTTGCTGCGAGTCGCCCGAACTGCAGACAATGTTGTCCTTGTTCAAGCTTTCACGGTAAAAATAATATGCTCCGACCACTTCTGTCCTGAAGATTTTCGAGTTCCTGGTTGAACGGATGTGGGGTAAATACTGTCAATTATGCCGGGATTCATAAAAATTAAATTAGTGTCTAAATAGGATTTGTCCGGTTGCTTTCTCCGCGGCAGTGGTCATTGGAGCAACGATCGAAACAACAACCCTCTGAAAGCGTATTTAGATGCTAAGTGCAATACGATCTGCCAGAAATAGAGTTCATTGAAAATGATTCTGATTTCTTGGAATGGCTATTTATACTTTTATACTTTGAACCCACATGCGAGACATGAGCGCCAAGCAGACGAAAGATGGTTTGGACAATTTTTCGTTACAAGAAAAATTAAAAAAAATATCCAGACTATGCATTTGAACCATTAGATGTTTCCGTTCCATTTGAGGCACGTTGGTCTACGTTGGCAATAAATGGAACCGAAAAGCATTCCGCATGAGTTTTATCTGTAAATAAATGATACATTTATAAATAGAATAAAATAACGTATTTAATGACCTACCAGAGCTACCAAATAATTTTGCATCATTTATTTTAAAACAGGTTAACTGACATTGATAAATGGATAAGGTTTTACTTGATTAATTGCAATTCGTTACTAGTATCCTACCTGAAAGTTCGGACTCAGTTTTAATTTTCTTCATCAACTGAAAAGTTTTGACACTTCAATTCCTCTGTGCTTCAGCGTGCGCTCAACGAATTTTGTTCATGGTTGGGTACTGTTGAATCAATCAGTAAATTATATCTTATTTTTTCATTTTAACTGTTTCTATCTAGTCAGAAAAAAGTAAGATCAATTTTCTAGATAATCCGCTAGTCCATAAAGCGATTTGTTTTTTGTATTAAACCAATGAGGAACAATTTTTATTCAATTTTTAGTCAGCATTACTCAAATATGAGCAAGGTTCATTGGTCGTGCGTAAAGCAGTAAGGTGCGAGAAATAAACAAACATGGTTGCCGTGATCAAATAGCAAGTGGCAACAACCCGAGAGATGGCAGTAGTGTTTCAACGTATTTTAATTTGAATCCTTACACAAGTTTTTTTGTAAAATATATTCTAGATTAGATGTCTGTTCTCTGTGTTAATAGCTCTTTGTGCAATTCTTCAGTTGTCTCCACTAGAACAGTTTTACCCAACTTGAATCGTACCGTAGCAGCATAGACTACTCTAAGACGAGTAGTTCCCATACAAATACGATTTTTTTCTTGGCTCAGTCAGTACTAGCACATCGGTCCCAAGCTCGGTCCAAGCTTAATAATGCGCCCCTAATAATGAACACACACGAACACACTCTCAAATATTCTGTCAAAATAACACAGCAAATCAAAACGAAGGCGCAAATATGTACACTTCGTGTACTTCGGACCAAGGGGTTCTACAACAGTGAACCAATTTCAAATCGCTAGTTGTATATTGATTGAGTTAGTCTATGACTGTACGTTGTATGTCTGTCCCAGGTATTACGTTGTTAGAGGTGAATATTAAGCTTGGTACTGAGCTTGGGACCGGTTTGCTAGTACTTCCTGAGCCAAAAATCCCAAAGACGGCATCCCTAGAGACAAGTTGCCCAAATAAAAATTACCGTACAATTACAACACATCAATATAAAATAACATTAAAGGCTATTTTCGACCATGCATCTTAATGTTCATTACAATAGATTTACTTTTCACTCCATATAAATAGTAATTCACTCAATTTTTTTCGAAAAAATAAGAGCCGTGAAGGATTGTAGGTTTGCATACACAGAAAAAAATTCTTGTAGTAAAAACTACTATTTTACCCGACTACACCTATCTTTAAAACTACCATGAAATTTCAGTCAAATTTACTATGTTTATGGTACAACCATAGACTAACTCTAAGGCCAGTAGGTCTTATTGGCGTCCTGCAGTAAAACTATTGCAGCATATGCGAACTCTGTGTGTGAAAATACAAACTAATGAACCGATGATGATTCTTATATATCTTAGTAGTTTCATCGGTTTACAATCATGAACGTTAATTTACGGAGTTTACAATTATTCCCAGAGAATAACCACAAATCCACAGGTAGAAATTAACATTAGCTTCTTGTACAATACATACTTTTAATGATTTTGTAAAAAAATCCCTAAAAATGTTCCTTAAAAATATCTATGGTATATTCTTGACATTATGTTTTCGTTTAGAATTATCTTAATACTGGCAGGAAGCTCAAACCAACTTCCTCCTAGTGTACATACCAGATTACGTAGCAGATTCCGTTCAACATATCAGAAAAGCCAGCTACGTTTTTGATGCTGGGCATGTAATTTGTAAAAAAATGCTCTTTATATTGCATATCTTTCCCTACCATATTTAACAATACGTTGCAAAAAATGTTTTCAACTGTTTTCCGTCTTACTTTTTCTCACTAACGCCTTTTTTTTCGCGACAAAAAGTAATTTTACTGAACATGTTTACAAAACTCACCGCTTTTTGACATTAATTTTAGTTTGATCATCATTTGCACAGGAGCGTCGCCTAGGTGTCGTCAGAACGTGCACGGCTCCAATACAAATACGATATTTTTCTTGGCTCAATCAGTATTAGCACATCGGTCCCAGCTTAATAATGCGCCCCTCAGAATGAACTCACATGAACACACTCTCAAATATTCTGTCAAAATAACACAGCAAATCAAAACAAAGGCGCAAATTTGTACAGCAAGGTGCTGGCTTCAAAGTGAACTTCGAACCAAGGGGTTCTACAACAGTGAACCAATTTCAAATCGCTAGTTGCATATTGATTGTTGGTACAACCTTCAACGTTTGTGGTATGTTTGACAGACCTGATATATTGATATCAACCGCACCTTGGTTGATCTAATCGCAAGCATGGTAAAATCGAATCCTGCCCCTATGTAACAATAAGTAACGCTTGACCAGAGTCCCCCCTTTAATAACGTTACGCTCACGGACCCCTCCCCTCCCATTTCTCTAATGTGATAAAATCATCACAAAAACTGTTATTGTTGTTGTTTTTATGTTTAATTCTAATATACTTGAAATTAGTAAAGATTGCAAACATCATTCAATTAATTTAATTTCAGTATCTTAAAGCTTATATAAAGATTACGAAAAACATTGCACTTATTGTACTGCATTCATTCAGGTTAATGAATGTTCTTAAAACTGTCACAAATATTAGATCAACAAGTTTATTCAAATGTCTTTAAATTATTTAAAGTATCACAAAAAATGTGTTATTCATATCACTTAAATCAACCTATATTATGCAATGCATAATATTGACTTATTGCAATTATTAGAATCTAATTATTATTAATTGTATTTTTTATAAAGGTACTATTCAAGAGTTTT
>JASCZW010014183.1:0-23545 GCA_034211315.2 Aedes japonicus | reverse complement strand
AGAAAAATTAGTATCTTCCATTTAATTCCAACTACCTTTGCTTATCTTCGACAGATACGCGTCTTTCGTCTACAATGTGCAGACTTCTTCAGTGTCTCGTACTAATAACTCGACTCGCACGATTTCCTGAGGAATTTGGTCAAAAATATCAATCAAATGTTTCATAAATCGATCGTAGGGCCTATATGTTGAAGCATATAACCCCAAACAAAGTAGTCAAGTGGGTTGAGTTCGGGTGAAGATACAGGCCATTCTTCGCTTGATTTTCCACGCACCACGCTCGGTGTTCTTCGGCCTTTGTGAGCTGGAGCGAGTCCTTGTTGGAAACAATGATGGTGTGCTCACACAGCGTTGAAGCATGGGAGTAAGCAGATGGTTCTTCGAAACCTGCGCGATATAATATTCAGTGTTGATTTTTACGTTAGGTTCTATTAAAAGAAGAGGACATTTTCTTTTTCGTGAAACGGCGGGGCGCCATGATTTTTGATACATTCGGATAGCGTTCTACAACTAGTTTATCTCTTGGAATATTGGAACAAGACTTTCAGCTAGCACACTGATCATTTTCGTTGATTGGTGCAGGTTTACGCAGTCACCGTGCCGGAACCAAAACGATTGCTTCTTTGACCCTGGCTCGCTTTTGACGCTCCGTCAACCGGTGAACCCGTTGTTTTTTGTAAGGCTTGCATTCCAGATCATGTCTGAGGAGTCTGTTCATTGGAGCAGAGGACATTTGAAATTGTTTGCTCAATTTACGGCCAGATACGGCCGGATTACGTTTTATTCGCTCCCTCACACATTTGATCTTTTTCTCCGTTCTGGCAGTTTGTATGGCACCTCATTTGTGTTGAGTATGGACATTTCCAGTTCCCTTGGACCGTTTCTAAGGTAATGAAAAGGAAAAACGCGTTTACTTCACTTCGAACTGCTTCAGCTGCTATATTATCTGACTACGCGTCCAAGCTTTTGCAACATGTAATTTTAAAACTTGCTTCCGTATGTCTTCCATGGCACACCCGTAAAAGTTGAACAGTGTAGCAAAAATGCAATTGCAGATTTTGCAATCATATCTAGAGAAATCCGCATGATTCTGAAAAGGCAATTTTGCCCATCATGATCCACAAAGCTTTTTATGTTTTTAAACAAAGCCATGCAAGTGTGTGCAAGCGGTTATCGCTGTCGCAGCAACCGTTGGGTTTTTGTTCAACCGTCAACAACTTCTCAATATGGGTGAGACAATGGCACAGAACGCCGCTACGCCATATGCCACTCTTACTATTCCGCTGTCAAGTGTTCTATTTTTATTTGCACTCGTCATCACACTCCTATGGCCCTCTCATCAAGTGCGTCATCATGCGTTTTATGAAATAAACGAAGCCATGTAAGTGTGTGCGACCGACATTTGCTTCATTGTTGTAACGTTGAGTGCCTCGACAACCGAATCAACTGTAGGGCTTTTATTCCGTTCACCTCAACTTGACTGGATGGTTACAACGAAGAGCCGTCATGCGGTCGCGGTTCGACTCTCAGTAGCGGATCGTAATCTTTTTTTTTTTGTGGGCCATTGAATTTACCACTACTACCAACCTCACGCACACATTAAATTTTTCTAATTGAATTGATGTGTTGCTTTTTTGCCCACGACCAATGTTGCATTTTTTCTCCAAGTTGCGATCCATTACGAGAAATGAAACCAAATCATGCGAAATTGCATTACAATCTTGCTTTTTTATTTTGGGTGTAGCTGATAAATATAAACAAACGGAATCGCTTATTTATGTTCACACTCAAACAGCCTCTCTTTCATTTGTATCACTATCCCTTTTTTTCTCACGGAAAATTTACCTAATTTTCGTAAAAATTTGAACAACTCATAAATTAGTTGTTCCAATTTTTATGAAAACTGAGTAATTTTTCCGTGAGAAAAAAAGGGACAGTAATACAAATGAATGAGAGGCGAATTTGAGCGTGTTCAGCTATAAGCTGTCAAAAGAATACACTCAAAACGGGTATGATCAATTCCGCTGTTAAAATTACCCAGCCGAAATAAACCAAGACTGAAAAAAGGTGCCACCTATTGTGAGAGTATTGGGAGTATTGTCTTTTTTGTTTGATCACTTGAAGCCGTGGCAGATAAGCGGACTTTGGACGAAGTCCTTTATCGTTTATCTCTTTTGCTTTGGTGATGATGTATTTTACAGCTTCAAATTTTTCCGTAATTTTATTGATAGGACATGACCTCGGCAGCAACGAAAAACTTAACTATTTTTCAATCCTTGAAATATTTGGATCTGAATATGTCTGCTTCATCTTTTATATAACTTCCGAAACTCGGCGACTCCATCATCATCTTCAGCCTGCAATTTAAAAATATGTCTTCTCACGTGAAACTTTAAAAGAATATAAAAAAATAAGATGTCAAAAGAGACTACAATTACTTTAATTTGAACGAAACAAATCATACAAATTGAAACGACGCGGCGTTTAAATAGAAAGAGGAGCAAGTGTGATATTGTAACTACTTTGTGTGGCTGGACCTTTGGTTCTCCCATGAATGGTTCATTAGAGTAGAAGGTCATAGAATGACATGACCTAGCGACATCTATTATAAATCAGCTGCCTCCAATGAATCGTTAACATGAGATTAGGCCCTCCCACCGTACAGGTACAAAATCCAGCCATGGAGTGGAAAAATCTTTGTCCAATTATGATAAAATGGTTTTTCCTAATTGAGTATAATACTCGTAATTCCCGAAATTCTATGGGACATATTTTCAAAGGCTTTCTCGATATCATTCTAGTTGTATTTAAAAAAAATATCAATTTGGGTGATCGAAGATGCGGGTTTGAGGATTTCTGAAACTAAAGAATTATCTAACCATAGTACCACTAAGCATAAATATACTGCTTAAAAGCACATGCTATCTTCTATGAAAGTTATAGCTTTTTATTAAACAGTAGTTGAAGTTCAACGTGTACCTTGAACAACACGCTGATAAGACCGGTAGCTCTCTACGGGCGTGAGACGTGGACAATGCTCAAAGAGGACCTGCAAGCACTTGGAGTTTTCGAACGACGCGTACTTAGGACCATCTTTGGCGGTGTATGTGAAAACAGTGTATGGAAGAAAAGGATGAACTACGAGCTGACGCAGCTATATGGCGAACACAGTATATCCAGAAAGTCGCTGGAAGGGTACAATTGGCGCGATATGTTGTAAGAATGTCGGACAACAACTCCGCAATATGGTGTTTGCCTCGAATCCGCCCGGTACAAGAAACAGAGCTATTGTCAAATTGACAACTTTGCCCAGACTATGCCAACCAGCGTCACCGTGTTTCAGCTGGCAGATTTTGTTACTATAACTCATGGAGCCGTGCTAGTGAGGGCAGATCAGGCCGGAGCGATCACATACAAGAACAGCAAGATGGACATTCCATTCTCGCTTATTATAAGTCACTGAAAGACCTTCTTCTGGAACTTGTTATGGCGGATATATTTGACACCAACGATTACCTTTTGGGGGATCTAAAGTACCCGCTTCCCTGCCAGTCGTTGCAGTCCAGCAAGTAGATCTCGCCATCCATTATATCATCCTCTCCGTCCAAGACGCGGAACGACGAGGCCACCTGGCCTTCGGCCTTCCTCTTCAGCTTTTGAGGCATATAACGGTCGCGCAGCACTGTCGGGCGACCGAAACCAGGCTTCCGTTCGACACTCTCGCCCCGCTTCAGCCGGGAGAGGATGTTTCAAATGCCAGATCGACTATATCCAGTGGACACAAATAACCTGCTGGCAATACGCACAAACCAGTGAGTATAGTTGTTGACTTTTTTTGCCATGGCAGCTGTAAATCAAATGAAAACGCTGTCCTTTTCATCTGTACAGAACAGGGTTGCTATGATTGGCGATACATGGATTCCCCAAAAGGTACCTTTCATCTTTCAGATTAAAGCTTTTTCATAGCACAAATATTACAACAATTATTGCAGAATTTACCCCTGCTACGATTACTAGTTAGTGGAAGTTGGATTGTAGAATTCAAACACACACAGAATCTTTTTGTTTGAAAGACTGTTTCAAGTGGAATACAATTTACAATATTAGAATAACATCGAATTAGAAATTGGAACAGTGGAGACAACGTGGAAGGAAAATTAAGCAGGAAAACGCTAAGGGTCCAACCGTATTTTCGCCAGTTATGCAGAAAAGTGTTGAGACACCGCTGATAAATACACAACGAGGAGGCATTCCAGCTGCCAAACAAATGCTGTAATCTAAGGTGAGGACTCTTCTTGATGCTACGTAAAGAGACTAGATCGTTTAGAAATGGGGCACTTCATTTTAGAAATAGCGTTGAAGCGCCGCCGTTGAAGTGGCCGGATATGCAAGTTTTTCACATCGTTTGCTGTTTGTAAAACTGACGTGATTCCAAGATCATGCAGGAAGAGAAAAATAATTGTGCACAGTTCCCTGAAAAATCCACTCGTGACAACTCGGAAGCATGCAAAACTGCTAGATTACCTTTTAAGTACTGTGGCGCGAGTAATTAAAAAATAAATGGAAACTTTAAGAACTTTAAGAAATGCAAAACAAGTGGAACGTCGTAGTGGAACCGTTGATCGTTAACTTTAAGTGAAGCACATTTGAAAAAAAAACAGTTCATCCCAAAAGAGCTGAATCCACAAAAATGTCCTCAGATTCGTCCAATAGAGAAATATTGGACGATAACTAAGCGGAAACTGAAGATGAAGAGAACAGTTACCAGTGACATTGGCCAGTTGAAGAATTGATGTAATCAGGTAGCCAAAACCATTATTGAAAAGATGGCGAATGATTGTTTTAGTTATTTTGTGCAATAAAATATGATTACTTTTGTTTCAATCTAAGTGATGTGTTCGCTATTGAATCTGAGTATTACAAAGATATAATTTAGGTCACAAATGCATCACGCTGCTGATCTACGTATGCATCTGTCCCTGTGGCTTGTTTTGAAGTGTCTGAATCGTTAGTTTATCCATGATCCATGGTATCCAATTTAAAAAGCGGAATCTTCGAATCATTCTTTGAAAAAAATAAAAATAATACCAAAATCGATGCTAATTAATTTAAAGCAGCTATGCGTGAGCATCAACGGTTGGAACTTGATAAATATAAGCCTTCATTCTGTCAAATATGGTTCAGAAAAAAAGGTTCGAAATATTAATAAGATTATGTTATAGAAATACTTAATAAATTTCAAAATAATTTTTACTTTCGTAACTCAACCTTGAAGATTTTTTTTTAAATGGCGTTTAACAACCGATTCGAATGAAGATAAGGCTACATATACATATCACGATTTGTCTCGTACAGTCTTTGCCAAACTCTTGTGTGAACAAAATGTGATGTTATTTTGTTGGCTGTACTTTGAAATGTTTGCGAAAATTTAAAAACCCCACTATTGGAACCTTATTCCAACTATGAGGACAATTTGATATTAAATGTTTATTGATATTCCATGGAGTGAATGTGCATTTAGTTTGATATTTAACGTCAGCGTAAAGCACAAACTTTTTAACTGCTAGAAACCACTACATGTACGGTTGATGTTCATTACATAACAACAAACACATGAAGTAAATTTCTGTTTTTCTGTTTCGCTGTGCCCTAAGTTTTTCATAAAATGGAAAACAAAATTTATTTTCTTAATTTCCGGTGTGTCCAACGTACGACTTTTATTTTTTATTTTTGAAGTGATAAGAAAACAAACAAAGGGTTTTCAGGCATATAGGAAGAGATAATTTTTATGAATCTTTGATACTTAGTTATTGCGTATCATAAAGTACATTCGAAAAATAGAATAGGATTTTTTAGATTGTTTTTAGCAGAAATGCTTATGCACAACGTTTTTAAGATGTTTTGAAAACGAATTAGGTTATTTTGGCGAATTAGGCTATTTATCTATCATTTGAGTATTGGTATCTGCCCTGAACAAGCTGTTGCTGACATTAATTTACATTTGTTGAAAACAACTGCTTTCGAATGTTTCAAAAGTGCATTAAATAATTTATTATATTATTATTGATAATTATTGTCCAAATTGTATTTGTTAAATTGTATCAAAATCTTTTTTCTGATAAACAGTAACTTCCCTAAAAAACACAACAACGTGGCTGACGTCTGTTCTGATCTATAAATAGAACGGATCAGCGAACTTCTGCACGGTCTTCAACAGCACCACCTACCTATTTATAATGGCAAACGACAAGGAAAAAAAATACCATTTCGGTTAACCCACAACAAGTTCATGTTTAAAAATATCCAGCAATATTCACGCATCATCATGATGCACGGTCGCCATTGGATCTTTTTATGGCTCTTTTCTTCCGTCGCTTCAACAGGCGATTACGTTCGATTACTATTACACTTTAGCAAGCTTCTATACCTTTCAGGACAAACTTCGTACGTCAGCACTACGCGCGAATATACCTGGGCCGCGACGCAAAATCCGCTGTTGAACTGGGACCTGCCATCAATGAAAATAAGTAGTCAATATGTAATCGTCATTACCGATTGAACTTGCGGATTAGACTAAGGCAAAGCAAAGAAGGCACAAGCCTCATAAAAAACGGATGTCACACGTCGATTTGTTTGTCTGTTGCCCGGAAGGATCGATACCCTCGCCGCGCTACGATGCAACCGGCCGGCGCATGCGATTGCATGCATACGCGATTCTCAGGTTGGACGCGCCTTTTTTGCCCAATGAAGCACTGTTAAAACCGGGTTCTCAATGTTGTGGCGACCAGTTGGCATCATACAACATAGCAAAACGTCGTTGTGCTGATGTTGTGTGTAGTAAGGCAATCATCGACATGATGTTTTAGCATGTTGGAGGCAGGCCTTACCACCACCAAATCAAATGAACACCTTGGTTAAGTTCATTCACTATCTCTATGGCGAAGCGTGCCATCCTTACTTTTAATGCGCGATCAATCTATACGTAGGAAATAAAAATGAGCAACTATCGCAGAATAACGAAACGTGCAAGACATTTAAATTTTACTGATTAAAATTTTTAAATTGTTGAATTTGGATCGCTTCCAATCTTCAAAGCGGTATCGCTAAACTCCTACACAAACAGCGCCCATAGCTTCATTTTTTTTGATTATTTTCGCCTATCTTACCACAATAGAATTAGCACCTGATAGATCATAGGTGTGAAGATGATTTGCCGTCATCGTCGAAATCAAAACCAATCACCGTCAAAGCGATCACATGCTTTCCTTTCGGAGGATTTTGTTTACAATACTTGCTAGTAACTGGTGGGATTTTTCTAGAATAATAAAAAATCAGTGCATCAAAGACCGTACACTCTAAGAAAATATCATGTTAACTTAAAGATTCTTGGATACACAAAGAAGGAGCGGCCCGTAACACAGTTTTTGTTTAACTTAAAGTGTCGTCATTTTTATTAAATTTGTTTTATAAATATGTTTTACACTTTAAGAAGTATTAGCGAGGTGGACTTTCACATTCCCAGTCGGAATAAGCTGATTTGATTTTGAATGTAGAAACAGAATGGTCTGTGTTTTTGCTGCATTGATAAAACCTTCCAAGATGTTGAAATAGTGGGACAGACGCATTCAGGCCTTCCTGGGTTACGTGTCAGAGCTCGAATCACTCGACCCTTGTAGATGATGGCAGTGTCATCTGCGAACATGAACAAAATACCACCACCGGAAGGAAGAATTATCTGACGTGAAGATGTTGAGCAATATGGGACCTAGGAGGCTCCCCTGGGGAACTGGCGTCAACGATGGGCACTTCGGATGAAACCACACAGGAAGACCTCAGACCTTTTCTATCCGCTAGGTAATGTTTGATGATTTTCAAGAGGAAGATCGTGAAGTTGAATCGATGCAGCTTAAAATCTGTATCCACATTAATCCGGACACCTTCAAATCATTGTAACTTTTGAAATATTGCACGTAGGAATGAAACATTTCACTGTGGTATGACGCGAGAATCTATGATGAAAAAAGACTATGATTAATGTTTACATTTCATGTTTTAGTATTCAAGATGGCGACGAAAGAAAAACAAGTGCGCGAGCGAATATTTGTACGGGCGTACGGCAAATCCTGACTTGTCAATACGGGACCTTGCAAAAACATCGGATTTGCCTAAATCCACTGTTCACGATGTGCTCAAATCATTTTCGGAACGTTTGACGGTGGAGAGGAAACCGGGAAGTGATAAAAACATTGGACGCGCTGCTCCCGTCATGGATCGAAAGGTGAAAAGGATATTAACGAAAAACCCAAATCTCTCCATTATGGCTGATAAAATGGCTCGTAAAATAGGGATGTCGCCTGGTTTTGTCCAAAAATCAAAACAACGTTTGAAACTTAAGTCGTATAAAGTAAAAACAGTTCCAAATCGCAACGACAAACAGAACTTGGCAGCAAAATCACGGACTCGACGTTTGTACTGGGAATATTTGACGAAGTTTTCATGCGTTGTTATGGACGATGAAATTTATGTCCTGGAGGATTTCAAGCAGCTTCCAGGGCTGGCTTTTATTCTGCTATGGCCAGAAATGCTACAGCTGAGCACCTCGACAGGAAGGCATCGAAATTTCCCAAAAAAATACCTTGTGCGGCAAGCAATTTGCACGTGTGGCAAAAAGAGGAAATCTTTCGTCACTACAGGCACAATCAACAAGGAGATCTATCAGAAAGAGTGTCTGCAGATTCGATTGCTACCCTTCATCAAAAGTCACAAAGAAAAACCTTTGTTCTGGCCCGATTTGGCATCATGCTACTATGCTAAAACTGTTCAAACCATGACATCCCTTGCAAGATATGTGAAACGTCACGTGTAGATTGGGAAGTCGGAGGTCCCACTGTTCGTCATGGCTCCATAAAATTCTTCACAGATGGCTCAAAAATTGGAACAAAAACGGGAGCAGGAATCTTCGGCCCTGGGGTAGAAATCTCAGTGGCGATGGGAAACTATCCAACGGTTTTCCAAGCGGAGATCTTTGCTGTTATAAAATGTGTTAAAAATGCTAAAACTGTGATGGAGTCGTACCAAGCAAATCAAGTGAACATTGTACCAAAAACTTCAAACCCGCCAAATTGCCCAGAGCTATGACCAATCGAGAGATATTGGGCTCTGATGAAGCGGAAGCTTTCCGGAAAGAAGCAAGAAATCAAAGACATCAAACACTTCCAGCAAATTTGGACAAAGACGGCTTCTACGATTTCTGAAGAGTCTGTACAAACCCTAATGGACGGAGTTAAGCGCAAAGTTCGAAAATGTTATGCAAATACCGAATAACTATGTTTTGTCTTCACGAATTGTTAAAAAAACATTCCATGAATCTGAAATAAACTACGACGGAAATATAATTCGAAATTTTTGTTTTATTCAAGTTTTGAGGTGTCCGGATTATTGCGGATATAGACCTTATACACAAGACCATCATGCCAGACGTTGTCGAATGCCTTCTCGACGTCCGACAATTCCATGGAACATGTTTTTGAAACGGACTTGTTCCACCTTAACATGTTAGAAACCCTTGACAACTGATGGACTGTGGAATAACCTTTCCTGAATTCGAACTGCTCTGGGAGGAATACGTTATTTTGAATTGGGATACCTTCAGCTAACTTCCAAGACGGGAAGTAGCCAAGCTCCAAGCATTTGTTGAAGACCGCCGCCAGGTGGACAAATAAGGCAATGCTTCATGTTTTTCAACGCAAGGTTGAGTACTTCATCGACACCTGCGACCTTCATGTTTTTGGTTGTTTTGATAGTTGCTATCACCTCATCAGCAGTTATTCTTAGCTCATCAGGAACAACTATGGGGGATACAGCGACTCTAGTCATTGCCTCCAGTACGGCAGGTTCATGCGGACTCACCATGGCATGACCTAGGTTATGGGAATCCACAAAGTGCTGGCCAAGTGCATTGGCTTTTTCAACAAGTGTTAGTAGTAGCGATGGGTTCGTATTTTGATCGGGAGACGAAAGAGGTGGGATAGGTCTCGGCTTAATTTTAAGAATTTTAATCATCTTCCAGAATGGCTTTGCGCAGTCTGGGAGTTAGCGAAGATGGTTAGCAAGTTCTCGATTTCTTTGATCCATCAACCTGGCTTGGATGATTTTTTTAATGACGATTAATTCAAGTGGGGGAGGCCAGAACGTTGGTATTGGCGTCGAATTATATTACGGAGTCGAATGAGATGTTTGGTAGATCTGTCTAGGTTCAGAGAGTTACTCACCAATCTGGAAGCTGGCACGTGTTGATCCCGGGCCTGGCATATCGCCTCGTCGATTCACAGGTCTATGTCTTCACATGACTCCGGCTGGGAGTCGTAATCAACGGATGAATCGACGCACTGCTGAAAAAGCTTGGAATCGGTTTACGGAGGAACCTACTTCGGCCACCACCGGATAGTGGTCCGAGCTGAGTTCCTGATGGACGACAGGATCGAAGATGTTCGTCATGTTGGTCAGGAAGATATCGATGGTAGGCACGAACTCCGGAATGGCTCAAGATGGTGTAGTGTCCTTTCTCGAAGCCTTGCTGGACGATGGTACCATAGTGGTTCTTCCGGGTGCTACCCCAAATCTGGTGCTTTATGTTGAGGTCACCGGCGATAATGAATTGCCCCCGCCGCCGACTTACTTTGAAGATGTCTTGCCGTAGTGCCTCTGCCGAGCCGTCGCTTGTGTTTGTTTGCTTGGGGCAGTAGGCCGCGATGATGGTGATTGGTTCGACGGAAGTGTCCACTTCAACTTCTATGGCCTCGATGACTTTCATTTCATTTTCATTTTCATTTTGTGATGTACAAGGGGGTCGAGGGCCAAGTCACCGATGCGAAATTTCACATCGTCCATAATACATCAGGGAGGGGAAGGGGAGTGAGCATCACAGCATCTTTAACCCATGGGGTCAATTAAGTTCTGCGTGGTTTGTGGTAAACCGGCTGCTCAGGGATTATGGGAAGGTAAAAAGGTTTGGGCAGATTTTTTTCTGTAAAAAGTTGTATATCGTTGAACATTTGCCTAATATGCATGGCCTCTCGTCATATGGGGTTTCGTTAAAAAACAATAAAACATTTTCATTTTCATTTTCAAGCACAGAAGGGGGTCATAGGGAAAATCACTGTCCATACAGTACCAGGGTAGAAGTATAGATTTGGTATCACAGAATAATAACCACAGGGGTCAAGTGAATCCTGCTTAAGATACCGGATAGTAAGAGGCTGTTGAAAATAGGGGATAGTCAGAGTGAAGGAATAGTAGGAGGCAGAAAGTGAAGCAAGAGAGAGAGGCGTTTGATTGCTGAAACGAAGCCGGAATAATAGTTTGGTAATTAGTACATTTTAGCAATTGATAAGTTCAACTATGAATTAGTTCTCATCTGTTTCTTCTCCTATTGGTTGTTGTTGCACTGGTACCGTAAGTTACTGTCATCCAACTTGCTTTTCGATCTCATCCACTTACTGTTGATTACAATTTTGAAAGCATTTGCCACTTCTCAAGTGTCTGCAGAGATAAATTCGATGATACAAATCTAGCTTTCCTGTTGACTCCAGTATACCAAAAAAGAAACAGATATATAGTCATTAAAAAGTAATATTATCAAAACGAAATGGCTATTCAGTATTGTTCAACGAATGTGAAATGAAGAAACATCGGAATTAAGCGTGTTTGGAAGAAACAACGAGATGATAAGTTCAATTTCAAATACATTTGTTAGCCTTGCGTTATTAAATTTTTCAATAAAGCATCTCAGTCAACTTATGAAACATCGACTCATGTTCTATGCTAATATTAAAAATGTTTCGTCATATCACGTCCCCTAGTGATCTGCGTAAGCCACTTATTTTGTTTCCAACCCTTCTGAACAAGATGAGGTAAAATAAGGAGCCCAGTATTTTAGAACTAGGATTCAAACAACAATGGCATGATGAATGTCATCACCAACTACTACCTGATCACCGGCTCGACCATCCTGGCGAAACGTCACCCAATTCCTTACTGAAGCAGTTCAGACAATAATCATGCGTTATTGGCAACAAAAACAAGAGACAGAAGAGAAGAAAAAAGAAATTAGTAAAGAGACAATAACAAAGTAATTATTAATGTGAATTGATGAAAAGAATTCTAATAGACACTTTCGGCTACCACCAAGAGTAACAATAAAGCAGGAAAGAAAAGTTAGTAATAATACATAACTACAATATAACTAATCTACGCAGATGAACGTTGGTTTCGGGGTCTTGTTAGTGCTACAATTGTTAGGATAGACCCGTACTTAAGCCCTGGCGGTCCCTCTAACAATAGTGATAGGCAGCTGTAGTTAAATCATGCGCAACTGTTTCTATAGCTATGTTAAAGGTATGATAAATCAAGTTTCGAAAAACTAAATAACTTAAATAATTGAAATATCTCAGCTCTAATTACTAGTATTAATCAGAAGATTGATTATATCGACACTTGACGAATCATCGTCAAACCCTTCATCCTTGGCCAGGGAACTTCTATGGCCTCGATGACTTTCGGCCCAAAACTGGGCAGCAAGCGGCAGCTGATTTTGTACCGTAATGCGATGGCCACTCCTCCTTCCCCTGAGTGGGTTCGATCTAGCCTTATAATCCGAAATTCAGGGATATAGATATTCACCTCAGGCTTGAGGTGCGTCTCTGTGATTGTGGCGATTCCGATATTCTTCTCGGTTAGGAAGTCGATGAGCTCAAGCGTTTTGTTCTTAACAGAACAAGCGTTCCAATTAAGGATATTAATGGTTTCTTCAGGGCCCATGTTGGTTAATGACGTTGAACAGCACCCTGATGGCGGCTTCGAATTGTTGTTCCTTGGAACGGCAACGACTTAGCTCTTTGTACATTGCTTGCACAAACTCCATCATCTGGTCCGGGGAGAAGGGCGAGTCATCAACAGACGCATGGGCTGCGGTAGAGTGTGAACCTGGGATTCCCTAGGTTGGAGGGGGCGCGTCTTGCACTGACGGTGTTGTAGCGGCTGCTGCGAGACGTTGATGTACTTAAGATGTTGGCTGACGGATTTCCTTCCGATGGTTCAGCTCGAGAGGTGGAAGATTCAGTACGCTGTACCTGAGCGGCAGGAATTTCTCGACCGTGTTCGGAGGAGGTTGATGGCGGTTTTGCCCATTCACGTTGCGGGTGGATGCCTTCCTCCGGATTTCAGAGAATTCCGCGCGCTTGGGGCAGGCACGATTTTGGTCACAAGGTTTGACCCACAGTTGGCACACTTGGGCTCGGCAGTCTCCTCCATTTGCTCGCATTATGCTGTTTCATGCACTCCTGCACATTTGCTGCAGCGTAGTTTCATGCAACAGTTCCTTGTCTAATGGCCGAACGAAAGGTAATTTGTACATTGCGTGACGTCACGCTTCTTATGGCGGTACGACTCCCATTCAACAATTATGTTGAAGAGAGTTCGCACTTTGCAGAGGTTATTCATTTTGATCGAGCTCTTCTCCAAGTGGGTAAGATAGAGCAGATCTCGATGGTTTCGTGTCTCGGACGGCTTCATGGGGAACACCTTGATTGGCTTGAGGTTTCAGTCGTTTCAGTTCCTGGATGATATCCTCCGGTGGGTAATCCGGTAGTTCACGTATAACCACCTTCAGTGGCTTGCTTGCGGGGCTGTCGTGAGTGTAGTACTCGAGCTGCTTCGTTTCCAGGAACCGTCTATTTAATCTGGTCGACTAGGTCGAGTAGCTTTGTAATCTGTTTCGATGGAGCAGACAATCTTGGTGCCCATGCAGCACAGCTTAAACAGCGTATGGATTTGGACCGGCACCGTTTTCGACACCGTTTGCTCGGTGACAGTATGCACCGGAAGCGTGGCAAAACAATTTCTGGCCAGTAATCTGGCATTGTGATCCAATGACCCGGGGTAAGCATCATCATTTCGCGGTCGCTTTGAACCACTTGCTTGATGGCTGCAGGCAGCAGCTGCCGTGATTGGATCGCAACAGTGATTGGTGTCGGTGGGTTTACTGCCAACTTCTGCAGCTCAGAATTGGAGATTGCCACCTCGAGCAGGTGGTCAAGCGTTGAAGAGACAAGAGGAGGGCCCGAAGTAGCGGTACGAACGACGAGCGAAAAGAAATCGAAACACTACACTACCGGATAGAAACGAAAAAAACACACAACGATATCTAAGTTGTATTACCACTGGTGAGGTCTAAACAAAGATCGAAGCGAAGCGGAGAAAACAAACTTTGCTGCTCAAACGGAAGGCAGAGAATGATGCTGACCGTAACACAGGCATTTGCGTCTGTATAGAATTTTACAAAACACTAAAACTCAAACTGAAAAACTCAAGCTTAAATGACAAGACGTTAAAGTAAGTTCAGGAACACAAAATTATATTCTACAAATGCAAATTTAAATTAAATAAAAAAAAAGCTCTTCAATGCCGGCGTCGGTTGTGTAGTGGTAAGCATGACTGCTACTGGCACCGGTCTGGGTTCTATCCCAGTCCACGTCGGTGGTTTTTCTGAGGCGAAAAAATCTGGTCACGTCTTCCTTGGGAAGGGAAGTAAACCCGTTGGTCCCGGCTCATAGTCATGAGTCGTTAGGTAGGGTCCAGGTGGTGGAGTCGTCTCCCTGGCGTCGGTGATTGTCACCATGTGAGGAAACAGGCCGACGGTAAAAAAAAAGTTCTTCAAAGTGATGCATTGTAGTGGTAAAAATTAGCTCAATCTTATCCTGTAGGATTAATTTTGTTCCTTCATCTCTAAAATGAGAATATTCTAGAATATATTTGAAAACCTCAAATCTAAGTCCGTAATGCGTTAAAATATGGCCACTAGACTTAATACTAAGATTTGAAAACCTGAAATTGACATGATCGTTATCTTTGAGTTTACTAACATCAGAGCTATTTTGAACGCAGTCGATTTTTTTTGGTTCTCTTCCGTGATCGATTTCAAAATAAAATATTTAGCAGATTGAATTTCATTGCACGTTATTGTAATGCACACTCTCCAGGATTATTCTGGGATATAATTCATATCATTCTCTTATTTTCCTTTTTTTTTAGAAAAGAAGATTTGAACAACCCGGAGCTTACTGACGCCTTCAGTAACTATCGAGTGGTGGGAAAATCAAAGCACGATAAGAAATACAACGATTTCCACGAACTGCAGGCCGACTTCAAGGAACTGCAAGTTAAGAACAAGACAAAACCAAGCAAATGATGAGCAAGGGCGCAAAAAAACGCAGAAGCCGAAATTCCACTTCGAGGAAACGTTCAAAGACCCGGATCCCTATCAGCTCGCGGTACGAAAAACTCAATACGGAAAACAAAGCAACAAATTTGTTTTCGAGGTGAAAAATTCAAAGATCCAGACCCGTACGGTTTGGCAATTCGGAAGAGCTCCGTTAGCAGCGTTAGTGACAAAGATGTACTGTCTGAATACGCTGACTCAGTTGCATCATGCGCATCCCGGCTTGGTTCATGGCGGTATGGATAATTACAACCGGAATGCCTATGTTGGAAAGCTAGCCGGTGATGAAGACGATGAGGATAACTCCAGCTACGACGATGACGGTGGATGCTTCAATCGATCGGCTTTGGCGCAATTTCTAGCAGTTGGTGTCAAGAATGTGCTGCTGCTTGGATACAGGATGACCTTGGGATTTCCAACCATCGTCATTCCGGCAATTCAGGAGGTGAAGGTCGTGGACCTAGTATGGAAAGGGGTTTCACTCTTAGCAAAGACGAAATATCACCAGCTTAGTTCGATTAATCTCATCTGCGTACCGTTAGGATGCTTGTTCTCCGGAATGCTAACGCAACCCCTTGGAAGACGGCGAGCCATGCAGGTTAGTACGTTTGATTGACACGTTTCATATTAACCGAAACAATCGTTGCAGATAGTTAACATTCCGATGTTACTGGCATGGATTCTGTTCTACCTGGCTGAAGATGTTCATTTCCTGTATTGCGGTCTTGCTTTGGCCGGCTTCGAGTGGCGGCTTGTCGGAAGCTCCGGTATGTAGAACTGAAAAAGGCATATAATTAAACGTAATGAATTATCAAGAGATTTCGTTTTCCATAGGTTCTAACTACGTTGCTGAGATCACTCAACCACGATACAGAGGTATGCTGGCAGCTACGGGATCAACGTGCGTTATCGCCTGGTGTACTGATTCAGTTCCTCATGGGCAGTTTCCTACGGTGGCGCACAGTAGCTCTATGCAGTACCTGTCTTCCAGTTATCTCGTTCATTCTGCTTTTTATGGTTCCCGAAAGTCCTGTGTGGCTGGCCGGAAAGGGCAAACTACAGGAAGCTAAGCAGGCGCTGGCCTGGCTTCGAGGGTGGACGTCGGAGGATAGTATTGAGCAAGAATTCAACGAACTGCAAACAAACGTAGAGGCAACTGACAAGCTTCATAAGGATGATACGGTTGCAAAAAATATGAAAATGTACACTAGCCGACCCTTCCTGAAGCCCTTCGGTCTCATCAGTTTGTGTTTCTTCATTGGACACTTCTCCGGGATGACAACGCTGCAAACCTATGCTGTACAGGTAAGCTGTGTGCGGGGGCAGTCGGGGTATGTTGGACTTAGGTTTGAAGATTTTTTTCTATGCGCCAAAGTACAAAGATCGGTCAATCGGAAATAAGAACATTAATTGACGTCTGGATTTACTCAGATTTTAACGCTAGACTGAATAGGGTAGGGAACGGCTTAATCAGTTGTAAGTAAATAGGTCTAAAACTCCTACATTTTCCAAATTATTTCACTTTTAATGATACGATCATAAGCTCTATCTATCGGGCTTATGATTTGGTGTATAAATCATGATTGATAACCAATTTATTACTGTCATTTTGAAGATTTAAAGTACATCATCTAGAAAACCATCAGTTTTTTACCTGCTGAAGAAGTTCGCTGAAATTTTGCCTTTGTGTATTTAGCATTTAATCGCGTGTACCGGAGAGCATGTCTTCATCAGCTCTCCCTCACAGCTAGGTTTGTTGCCAGAATGTGATGTTGAACATTGAGTTAAATTTATAACATATTTCGATAATCTAAAATCATTATTTATTTCATATTTCTTCCAGTCATTAGAGGTTGATCTATGCCTATGATTATATTGACCATCATCTGGCACTATCGTATGCAATGCAAAAATATGTTTCGGAGCTGTCAATAGTACCCAACGATAAATAATGCTTCGCTGTTGAGCGGCAGCTATGGCATCACTGTTGCTTTTGAGAGAGCCTATGTTTCCTCTCTTCTTTGTTAACCATGGATACAGCGCACCGGTATTGTAACGTGAAGCCTGCTGTCTCTGCCATTTGTTTGTTTTTAAACGAAGCATCTCGTTTGCCGTCACAGTCACTAACATTTGCGTGAGAATAAATGATAAGAAATACACATTGCCAATCTAAAGACCAATGACAAAAGTTCGGTCGTGAAAATTTGTCTCATAACCTGCTAGTTGGCCAATTTTGCGATCGTAGCAATCGACATGTTTTGGTTGATTGTTTTCGAGAGCGGATGGGTAAAACGAAGGAGCGGGTTGAGGAAATTGGCGTTTGTAGCAAATCATGAACTGGACTAAGGAGTGTATCGAAAATAAGCTATCCACAAACTTTTTTTCAACTTATGTTGAAAACCGATGTTTTATTCATACAAAAAAATGATCCTTTATTGTACGAGGTTAAACTTGAACATAATGAAGACCGGATGAAATTTAAGTTATTCCTTCACGAATTTTCGAACTTTTGATCGAATGCTCTTCATCAAGTTCCGGACAAGTGTTGCATCGCATTTTTTGGACGCTTGAGCCCAAATTTTTTTGAACTCCTGCATGTTCCCAGCTGCCTTACCAGTCTTCTTGAAGGCCCTCTTCACGATTGCCCAATAACGTTCGATGGGTCGAAGCTGAGGGCAATATGGTGGATTGATATTTTTCTCAACGAAATCTATACCCTTTTCCGCAAGCCAATTGAGAGTGGTTTTGGCATAGTGAGCCGACGCTAAATCCGGCTTCTTTTGTTCTGCACTTTGTTTCGAGATTTTCTGCTTCTTGTAGGTCTTCAGGTGGTTTCGCCTCTTGATACGCTGGATCATTCTGACACTCGTTCCTGCATTTTTGGCCAAATCACGTATTGACATTGATTTGTTCTTCATGATTAGAGATACCACTTTCTGCTCCAGTTTCGGGTTGGAAGAACCGGGTTTTCTGCCTCTTCCTGGTAGCTCATCCAAAGAATAGTGTTCCCCAAACTTATTAATGATGGTTTTAACACTCGCATGATGAATTCCAAACCGCTTCGCCAATTTTCGCATAGTAATACCCTTCTCACTTAGCCATGTGTCCAGAACCTTAAATTTCACTTCCTTTTCAATACGCGACATTTTGAAAACGCAGAAATTGAACCGCACAAACAAGTAAACAAAAGAAAGCTGACAGTCAAACGCACAGCATGCAGTGTTCAGAGCATAAAAAAACCATCACAAATACATGCGTACAACGCAAATGTATGTGGATAGCTTATATTCGATACACTCCTTATTTCAGTTTGCCTTCGCACGCATGAACGGAATCGCACTCCTACATTATTGTTAGTCTATGTACAGGTTACGGAGCTGAAGAAAACATAGTTTTGATCGGAAAGCTATCCGCAATTGGGAACTTTATTCCATGGCTATGAAATTGTCTAAGTCTAGTGCTCGTTGCCTTAATGTATGTGCCGATAGACCAGAAGTAAGCAGATGGTTTAATGTCTAAATATTGGCAGTTCTAATTATAGATTACATACAGCTTCATGAAATGTCTCAGGTGTTGAATAAACTGCTTAAAACCCGTCCCGTACCCTATAGCCAATTCAATTAAGTTAAAAGAAGGATTCATTTCTACAACAGAAGTACCCGCGGTCCTACCTTAGGTATTTTATCTCTAAGTCTAGTGGGTTCACCTTTTCCATTCATGATAAAAAAAAAACAACAACGGTATTTTTAAACTGAGCATGTTTTTTCATTTTATTAATTCATGATTATGGTATGGTCTGACGACTGAAATAACTTTTTAAAGTTAACTCGAAACACGAAGGAAATTTACTGAAACGAAACTGCACGGATTTCACAAATGACGTAACAAATATCGAAATCACACGAAACACATAACTTTTAACTCATCTCTCTATTTACAATCCCCAGATCTTCCACACTCTGAAGGCACCCATCGATAAGTACTACGCAACGACGCTGTTAGGAGTAGCGGAACTTCTCGGGACCTTATTTTGCGTTGGCCTTGTGCGCTACAGTGGCAAACGACCGCTGGTGTTCGTTTCAACCATCGGGTGCGCGATCTGCTTCTTCTCGGTGGCAAGTTATGCCTATGTTTTGCACATGATCCCCGGACCATCGGTGAACAACGTTGTGGCAAATGTTTCGGCCATCAAAACCGACACACGGGTTATACCGTTGAACCATACGGAAATCCTTTCAATCAGTCAGGATGACCATCTGGCGGTCATGATTAAAAACTTCACCAACGGCTCTTCCTTTATGGAAGACCGCAATGCATCTTCCGACGTCACCTACAACAACCTAAACTTTACACCGTTCTACATAAATGGTTCATACGACGATACCGTCAACAAAGACATTCGCTATGGAGAATACGTCCGAACGGTTTTTCCCAAAGATGTTCTAGTCAATATTCCAAACGCCAATGAAAACAAATATCTGTGGTTACCGCTGACACTACTGTTGGGAAGTGCTTTTCTAACCCACATGGGAATACGATTGATTCCATGGATGCTGATTGGTGAACTATTTGCGCCGTCCATTCGAAGTGGAGCATCCGGAATTGCCGGTGGAACGGGATACATTTTTGGATTCCTCGCAAATAAACTGTTCCTAAGAATGCTAGCTGCTTTCTCCCTTCCTGGAACATTTTTGATCTATTCCGCGATCACTGTCGTCGGTGCCATAATACTGTACAACTATCTTCCGGAGACGGAGGGGAAGAGCCTCATCGAAATAGAGGGATACTTCGCAGTGAAACGGAAGGACAGCATTCATTTAGATCTAGACTTAGAATTAGGTCCTCCTAAAACCAAACCGAGAAACTCGGTTACATCAATTGGCATGCCTCCTCCACCCCTTCCACCACGATCGCATCCTTTGAAAGATGACCTGGGAAGAATTAGGAAAACCTCTCACATTGCACAAACGCGAAAGCTTTCCGAATCTTCAATTCCTTCACGTAAAATATCGGATGTGTCCAAAACATCCGATCCCAGAAAGATGTCAACTACCTCTTCGTTAAACTCGGCTCAATCATATACTTTAGCTGATGGCACGAAACCCATCTCGGCGATGATCGAACAGTACCGTAAAATTTCGACTGGAAAGGTGCCCTTATCATCACCTCCTGTGATAATACAGCCGGCAACTCCTGAACGCTCGGTCAACAGCACATCGCACCAGCGTAGAAAAATTTCGGAAACGAAACGCAAAATAAGCAGCACCCTCGTTCCAGTACAAGAAGTTCAAGCACCGGAAGAGTCAATGTCGAACCCCGTTCACTACAACCCTCGTCCAAACCGTAAGCCTGTAGTGGCAATGGATGGCTTCGATGTTCGGAACTGGGATAGCAATATTAAATTTGAGGAAATGCTACGCAAACGACGAAAGAACACTTCCTACGAGGACTGGGGTGATGAAGATCCACCGCAATCGGACACTTCCGCCAGTCAACATGATCTGAGACTGTTGGAACAGCACATTCAGCAGCGCGACGCTCATGTGATGGCCATGGATCGTCAAAAGGGTAGGCGGAATTCACGCAGTTTGAATAAGTTAGACAAAGGACACGCCAATCCGGCTTTCGAAGCCAGCAATGATGAAGATGAAACAAAGATGTAACGGAGGTGCTATCTGCTAGGTAGATTTGTTGATATGTTTGTAGTATTTGAATAAAGAAGTGGATAATAGTTGATTGTTGTTTGATTTGAGAACTGTGAATTCCATGACACTCACCTTACCAATCAGACCAAGGCCGGTGTGGCTTCTGCTGAACACAGAAGTTGACTTCATTGTATTCGGTCCATGGCTGCAACTCGCCAGCCTCGCTGCCTGCAAAAGGTCCGCATGTCACCTTTAATGTCTAATTAATCGATCCACCTTGCTCGTTGCGCGGCTCTCCCTCTTGTGCCTGTCGGCTCGTTTTCGAGAATCATTTTGACTGGGTTGTTGTCCGAAATTTTTACGACATGCCCAGTCCATCGTAGTCTTCCGATTATAGCGGTGCACGGTGGGAGGTTTTCCCAGCAACTGATGTAGTTCGTGGTTCATTCGTCTCCTACATGTTCCGTCTTCCATCTGCTCTCCACCGTAGATCGTATGCAACACCTTCCGCTCAAAGATACTAAGGGCGCGTTGATCCTCAACTAGCAATGTCCATGTTTTGTGGTCGTAGGGGACTACCGGTCTAATCAATGTCTTTAAAGTCCATGTTAGAAATGTGGAATAAATTGACAATTTATTAACAATTAACAATTAACGATATTACAGCCTAAAACATTTAGTAATTTGTAGTGCTTAGGTCGATAAATATGCCTAACGAACAATTTTACAAACAAACTCTCTACGGAACAATCTTAGTTTTATGAAAAATTGCAAAAGTCATTGGAAGAGCTATTGGAGACTAATAATTACTCTTTCGATAGCTATTATTGTGTTTCTTTGATATGGCCGCAATCAATGTGTACATCATCCAAATAGAGACGCTATTAAACGTGCAATCAGTTTGGAGCTTACCGTCATTAGTCTGTTATTTGATAGCAGGTATTGTTGCAATAATTGCTCATTGTTTGGTGCTCGTTCGTTTTTTTATGCAATTAGAAAAACAAAAGAATATAATTTAATCTCCCGATTTTTTATTGCTCATTAGTGTCAGGCTACCGTTGTACCAAATCTTTTGCAATCATCTTCAAGGTGGATACTTAAGGTAGGTAGGTAAATTTAACACCCCACCAACATCTCGGTTCGGTAGAATATAAAGAAAAAATCAATTGAAAAAGGGCGTGACGAAATCGAGTAATTACTGTATATTCAACTTATTTGGTTTCACTGATACACTCTGAAAAATTTGTACGTCCAATTCAGGTGCAAAATCACGAAACTGATCAACGTTTGACAAATCTCCAAGGTTACCTAACAGTAGTATGATTGTCCTACATTACACATTACATTACCACAAATTTCGGTGAAATCGATCGTATCTTCAAATAAACAATTATAGTGAGGTTAAGTTAGCAGCTGTGACATTTCTGCAAACCAAGATGATCTTCACGCAAGTAAAATAAATCAAAATGCTGTGAAGATGACTTAAAACATAGAATTTCACTCCAGTTTTCTTAAACCAATTCAATACGGATGGGAAACATGGCCTTAGCTCAGTCAGTAAAGGCCGTAGCTCAGTCGGTAAAGGCACAGCTACAAATCAATATCATGCTGGAGGTGACTGGGTTCGATTCCCGGTCTGATCTAGGAATTTTTTATTAAGGAAAATTTCTCGACTCCCTTGCTGATTGTACTTGCCACATAATCATATTAATGCAAAAATGGTAAATCGAAATGCATTTGGAACACTAAATTGAGAGCAAGCAATAAGCAAATTGTGTAAGCAATAAAAAAAGCTTAAAATGTAAAAAGAAGAAAGAAGAAGGGTATATGAAACAAGATTAAAATTTGTTGTCAAAATTCGTCTTTTAGTATTACACACGATCTTTTTTTTTTGCAAACTTGTTCAAAAATAACTCTCTTAACTAGAAAAAATATTGAACAGGTATGGATACGGACACAATGATGATCTGATCATCGAAACTGTCCTTGAGTTCAGGTTTATAGTGTTTTGACCACACTTCTTAGCTGTAAAAGCACCATGTGACAACATTACACAATTATAGTTATATTACAGTATTCTCAGAATATATACGGCCCTCCAAACTATTCTTGAGTTTATATCTTGATGCTCTACATGATCAACATGGAGATTTACGATGTCTCGACCGTTCTTATTAGTTGGAAAAGGTCCACGGAATATCATAACACTGTAATCCCAAACTATTCTTGAATTCAGATCTGGATGTCTTGCATGATGAACAAGACGATTTAAACTAGAAATTTAAAAAAAATGCAATTTTGAAATTCTATGCATGTGCAATTATTGGCGAGTCAAATGGCCTCTTTTTAACTCTTCATCTTTAATCTTTATCATCTCAAAACATCTGCAATTCTATAATCTCTTTTTTGATCATGTACAACATCGAAATCTGAGCTCAAGGATAGTATCGAGTACCGTAGAGATTCTGAGAATACTGTCATATGCCTAAAAAGGTGTTATCTCATGAAAACGTCAGGAAGTTTTTCTCGCGTACAGTGGAGACATCGTAAACCGCCATGTTGATCATGTAAAACATCAAGATCTAAACTCAAGGATAGTTTGGACTACCTTAGGCTGTCTAGA
>JASCZW010014182.1:0-23557 GCA_034211315.2 Aedes japonicus | reverse complement strand
ACAGACGATTTTGTAAACAAAGAGACATAACTAGGCAAAGAGACAAAGAGAAAAACTAGGAAATTAACACTTCACTTGATAACTTCTCTAAAGCAATTAAAACAACTGAAAAACTTTTTTTAAATAACCGTAGTAAACACAAGCAAATTCCGGTAAATTCGACAACAGAAAGCTTATCTCTTGACAGATAGGCCTATTTAGTCTGCGACTTACAGACTTCTTCAGTGTCGACTGGAAGAGAACATCGCAGTAGGTCTAGTATTTCCAGCTACTTTTATGCTTATATTGACATGTCAAGATAAGCATTAAGGTAATTGGAATTAATTTGAAAATACTAATTTTTCTTCTCATTACTAGTTATACATTCCTACTTGATCGGTAGTTTATCATTTGTTGTTGTGGCGTGTGGTGTGTAGGTACACTGTGGTGCAAAATTTATCGGAAAAGAATATAATTTTGGTAAAGTAGGTGATAAAATTCAGAAACAAAATATGTTCAATAGTTTATTAGTTTATTTTTCTTTTTTGAGATTAGATTTTTGGCATTTTGATTTGGGCTACAAAATGGTGAGTCGACAACTGTGATGGAGCGTGCGTCCCCGCAACATAGCTCTGGTCCTCACAAGTTCCTACCTTATGCTTCCACGGGTCAAGAGATGACAAATACCACCAGCTAAGGGTTGCATACTTAGCTGGTAGTGCAGCCTGGGCACTGTTGTCCTTCTGACTTCAGCTAGATTGAGGAGATGCGTGTCGAGCGTCTGTCCACCAGTGGCTGAGTAAGAAACGCTGTATCTCGTCAGCAATACCTTAGGAGGCAGTCCCACCAACGTAATGTAGGCAGCGCGACCTCGGTAAGATAGCATGCTGAAATCTTACCCTTCCATGAAAAATGGAAGTATTCTTTATACGGTATATAATTCATCCATGGAATTTCCGGGTCTTGTATGAATTTTTTTTTCCTTCATGGCAATGATAATGCAAGTCCATCTACAATTGCAGCAGGATCACAATCGAAAGACATGCAGGCAGTAAACATGTTATCCTTATTTTATATTACAACATCCCTTCACAATATTTTTTATGCTATTTTCAGCTTCGCATTTATCCATCGACATAAACTTTAGTCTACCTAGCCCCCATTGAGCGAGATAAGGCGATATAACCTTGGCAATTATTGCCAGGCTTTTGACTGAAATGCCAAAAGTTCACCCACAGGAAAAAAGAAGCATCAACTAATCTTTCTAGCATCTATGCTCCCAACGATAAAGTACAAATTACCACACTGTTTAACTCTACATGGAAGCGATTGGTACGGGAGGTCCACGCTTTCTTCCTTCCCTTGATTCAAAGTAGTAGAGTGATTTTAGATCTTTCTGGAATCGCTCTATTTCTTGGAATCCTCTCTGCAGCACATACTACGCAGTTGGCCTGGCCAATGACAAGAAAAATGATGTATTCAAGAAACCACCATTTTCCAGGATACCTTCAAGAATTGGCTGCGTTAGTGTGAGATTAGATATTAGATTAGATTAGATTTTTTAGATTTTGTTTTTAAAAACATTATAATATTTCATAAACAAAATTATATAAATAAAAAAGATTCATTTGATAAAATTTAAGGTGTGAAAATGATCGGACAAGATGTAGAAATTACATTTTTCGATTTAATAATAAAATAATTTGAATGTTTCAATAATGTGTTTGTCCTCCTTTGTACTTGATCACTTCTGCCAAGCGTCTTGGTATAGATTCGACCAAGTTTTGCGTTGCTTTTGCGTTGCTTCCATACAGCTTCAATCTCCCGCATTAGTTGCTTTCTGTTGGAAATATGTTTCTTTTGCAGTTCTCGTCCAATTTCATCCCATAAATGCTCGATTGGGTTTAAATCTGGGCTTTGGAGGGGGTTTGTGGCATACGAAACGCACATTTTGTCAAAACCCACCTAGTAACATAAAAGCATTTATACAACCGGTACCATGCCACGTCAAACCAATAATTATCAAGCCTTCGAAATGCTTATGCAACAAATGCAAATGAGTGCATAAAGCAGTTCGAAGACCCACAACAGTTTTCAATAAATTACGACATCGCACAAAAGTGTCATGCTCGTATTACATTCACAGAACGACGCATTTGAAGTGTCGTTGACAAGCGCACTCGATGCTAATGGCCTTCTCTGTAATCTCTCTCTTTCTCTTCAATTACTCTCTCTTTACATCAATCACTGATTGGTGATCGAGTAAATAGAAAATACATAATTGACTCTAAGTTCCTCCAGTAGGAATATGTAATGAGTAAATTAAAACGAAATAAACGGACACTTGTGTTTCTATCTTCAAACAGAGAACGTTGTTCATTTTTCTATGGTGATACCACATCCGAGGTAGAACATTTCAGGGTGATCCAGCACGGTTATGTTTTCCCGGCCAAATACTCTGTCACAAGCTTCGACTTGTGCTTGGGGTCATTGTCGTGCATAAATACAAAGTTGCTGCCCAGACGATATTTCCTGAGATTTTGAGATGTTACGTTCCAGGATATCCATGTAGTCTTCCTTGAACATTATCCCTTCGATGAATTCCATGGTGGCCACTCCAGCATAGAACATACCACCCTATACCATAACTGATCCACCGCCATGTTTCACAGTTCAACGCATATTTTTTCTTTCTAGAGCGGTCCCATCAGTTCTCCAAACTCTAAAACGGCCATCTGAAGCTCTGACGTTGAACTTACTTTCATCTGTCCATAATACTTTTTTCCAGAACGACCTCGGCTTGTTAACATGCTTCTTGGCGTAGACCAAACGCTTCACTCTGTTCTGCTCACTGATGAATGGCTTTTCACTAGGCGTGCGACTCTTGAATCCTACATATTTCGTTCAAGGCTCTATTGATGGTGAACCGTCTTACAGTTTTGCCGACGATGGGTTCCAGATCGGCTGCTAACTTACCGCCACTAATGAACGGATCTTTTTTGACAGCTTGTGCCAAATGCTGTTTGTTTTGCTGTGACAGAACCGGGGGACGACCACATCTGCGACGATTTTCAATGCTGCCGGTAATTTTTTGTCGGGAGATGATGTCCGATACCGTAGACTTAGGAATACTAAGGGATTCAGCAATCTTCCGAACCGTTTCCTCGTGTTTATGAAGTAAAATAACATTACTTCGTTGAGCTACCGATGTTTCCTTCCTGCAGGCCATTATTGTGAACTTTCAACTTCTGGTAAATGTGCTAATAAGCGTTTTGCAGTAGTATTAGTGAAATCATAAATCGTCTCTGCATTAAATCATACACTCAAACTAGTTTGATAATTATTATCGTTTGTATTTGTTACAATTTCTATGGTTGTCCGGTGACTTATGCACACTGGTTTTCAAGATATTGCTAAAAAAAAAATTTCACAAAAAAACCAAACATTGCAGATAATTTTTAATAGTGAAAATGAATGTATCATAGGAAAACGAATATTGAAAAGCAATATAATGGAAGATGAAAAATAATAATTTAAGTTTTACGAGCGAATTCACGAAGCTATCAAATGTGGCCGATCAGTTTTGCACCACAGTGTATGTTATGTAAGTCAAAAAGGTTTTTTGAACAGCCATGAAAATCAATTTAGTAAGGTAGTTTAATGTTATTGTGTTGTGCAGTGTGTTGTTTTTTGTGATGAATGTGTGAATCCCAACGGCCACAAATTCCCGTTTTCTTGATCTCTGATAAGTATTTTTTTGAAATTTGGTTGTTAATTTCTACAGTTTCTGTTACATTACGTTTCTAACGGTTTGTGATATGTCTTAAAATTTATATGTTGTTCAAGTTTATGAAGTGTTTTTCGTTGAACATGTGTTCAGCTACTTTTGATTTGAAATTGTGTATGAGTCTTTTGTTGGTATCTTTGTTTGTTTTAGTGATTTCTGCGGTATGTTTTTTGAAGCAAGTTTTTAAATTACGTTTGGTTTGTTCTGAGTAACTAGAAATTAGAAGAAGAATTAGTATCTTCCATTTAATTCCAACTACCTTTGCTTATCTTCGACAGATACGCGTATTTCGTCTACAATGTGCAGACTTCTTCAGTGTCTCGTACTAAGTAAGTTGAGTTATTAGTACAAGACACTGAAGAAGTCTGCACAGCTGGGCGAGGTGGAATTTTTCCAGCATTGCTTCAGTAGGGAAAAGATTTGCTTACTCCTTTGCTGACTGAGTTATTTAGAGTTAGTGTTACTCTGATTTTTATACCAAAAGCTTGGAGAATGGTTCGAATAGTCTTTATTGAAAATTGGAAAAAGAGATAAAATGAATCCTTAAGCCTTTAGACCTATCAGTCCTTGCTCTTTTCTATCAAAGACAATGAAATAAATTGTGGACGACTTTATTAACTAGAAATGAGAAGAAAAATTCTTCAGTGTCGATGTAATAATAACGCGACTGTGTTATTAGTACACGGAACTAAAGAAGTCTGCACATTGCAGACGAAAAACGAGTATCTGTCAAGATAAGCAAAGGTAGCTGGAATTAAATGGAAAATAATAATTTGTCTTCTCACTTCTAGTTACAGGTATTCCACTAAATAGCTCAAACTTTCTAGACTTTATTAAGTCAACAAGCTTGATAGCGTCTCCCTTGAGCAAAACCAATTTGCCTACAAATCAGGAACATCTTCAATAACGGCGCTAGTTAATAAAATCGAGAACTTGCTTCAAGCCAAAGTATTTCTGCTGACCTTGAAGGTGCGCAACTAACTATTAGATCGATTAAGGGCTGTCTTCAAGAAGGAGTCCTATCGCCCTTATGTTGGGCCTTCGTAGTAGACGAACTCCTTGAAAGACTAGCATAGCTAGGGTACAAGGTGATTGGCTTTACTGACAATTTAGCTATAATAGTTCGTGGGAAGTTTGGTGACACTATTAAAGGGTATACGGATTAAAATTGCAACACATACAAAGATTCGGCAAAATTCGCCCGTACAACTAAAAATTTTCAAACTTTCAGGGAGTAAAACATAACATGTTATGTATATTCTCCCATGTTTGTTTTATTCAATTTCAATTCCACATCCAAATGCACGAACTTTCTTCTTTACATTACTCATAGGGTCCTGTACAAAATTTGGACCAACTTTTTTTTTGGGTGGCAATCCATTTTTTCTTCATTTTTTCCTCCGATTTCAATTCCTTAGAATGATTCCGAAGTGCCTGCTTCATAATGGCCCAGTACTTTTCAATTGGCCGCAGTTCCGGTGCCTTCGGGGGGTTGAGATGCTTCGGCACGAAATTGACCTCCTTAGCCTAGTACCACTCCAAAACCTCTTTCGACTAATGGCACGAAGCTAAATCTGGCCAGAGAATCGTAGGACCATCGTGTGACCTCAGTAGAGGAAGTAAATGCTTTTGAAGACTTTCCTTCAGGTACACCTGTCCATTGAGACGAATGTTGCCCCGGAAGCTGCCGGAAGTCTGCTTTTACAAACGTCTCATCATCCATAACGAGGCCATGTGGATTCGTCAACATCTGGGTGTAGAGCTTCCGTGCACGTGTTTTACCTACCGTATTCTGCCGTTCATTGCGATTAGGTGCCTTTTGGACTCTGTACGTGTGAAGTCCTTCACGTTTTTTTGCATCTTGTACGAAAGTTTTGGTTAGATTCAGTTTCTTCGCCACAGCTTGAACTGAACTACCCGTTTGTAATCTTTGACATTATACGGAGATCCATTTTTGCCAATTCTTTCTTTCCTATCGATGGTCAAACGTTAGTGGTACCGGTTTAAGGCACGAGACACCGTAGAATGTACCAGATTCCTATTGGTGGCACGATGAGAAAGATCCAGATTTTCGAGATACGTGTGCAAAATTTCTTTGTGTCGCTGCTGTTCTTCTGAATCCACCTTCAAACGAATGCACATCTGCCAGTGAAACTTACGCAGCGTAAACAAATACACTTTGAAATAATTCCACCCAAAATTTCAATAGAAAATACTTAACGGGTAAAAAGTTACAGCCATTTAAAAGTGGTGCAATTTGATTCCGTACGACCTTTATATAAATATTTCATGGGAATGGGACGGACCATCAGGGCACCCGATTGAAGCACTCTGGATGGGGAGAGTGGGAATGCCAACTCTCCATTGCTAACAGTTTATGAATAGAGGGCGGGCTCTTCTCCCCGCCCATTGGGGCATCTTCATGTTAGATAGCTTGCGCTTTTGACCAATTCTTCAATCTTGTTGTTGGAAGGAGATTCTTTATATCCCTGTGGATACGTATAAGTGATGTTGCCTATCGATCCACCCAACCCCATTTTGGCCCTCCATAGAATGGCATGATAAGGCTAATCAGTGGTTATTAAAGCTTAATCAAGTCTAACAGCGAGGCGAGCTCATTACTGTCGGACTTAGTTTCCGTGCTACAATGGGTGGTAGTACATATCATACATACATCATACAATATTTCATGGGAAGTTTGGTGACACCATATCAAGTCGGTTACAAACTGCTCTCAAAATAACTTTTAAATAGTGAAGAATAGAAGGCTGAAATGTTAACCCTTTTAAAACTGTTATAGTACCTTTTACCAAAAAAAAAGCTAAATTTAAAACAGCTTACTCTCTGGAGTTCCAGTTCAGTTTGCGCAAGAAGTTATATACCTTGGGGTTACTTTGGATAAAAAACTGAATTGGAACTCTCACTTTGACAAGGTTATCACTAAGAGTACAAACGCGTGTGGATAAAGTTTGCATAAAAAATGGACTTTTTTTCAGATGGTGATAAAAAAATGCTAGAACTGATAATTGCTATAAATAAATTTCCCATGGAAGGTAATTATTTAAGCTTACTTGCAAAAAAACTCTACGCCCTTGCGAGCAGCCATCCGGCAGTTAACCGGAACATTCACCATGGCGGACGAAAACATGCATGTAGGCATGTTTTTAAGTTCTTTCTTCGTTTAATTTATCAATTCCTCCTCAGTTTTAGAGTAGATCTTACGCTTCAGGTTGGCCCAGCAATTTTCGATGGGACGCAGCTGGGGGACGTTAGGCGGGTTCACCGACTTGGGTATAACATCGATATTCAGCCACTCCATCTCCTCCAACGATCGCTTCGAGTAGTTGGACAGCGCCAGATCTGGCCAGAAAACCGCGTCTTCGCCCTTATAGTATTTCTTGATGAACGACGCAACTTCCGGCAGGCATTTCGTACTACATTCTTCTTTCACGGCCAGTCAGGAGCGAAAGAAAAGCGGCTTTGACATCCCCTTCTCACTGATTGTCAGCCACAGCAGCACCTTCTTGGGGAACTTGGTGTGTGAAATGAACTTCACCTCAGAGGTCACTTCCTTCGTGGGGGAAGTAAAATACAAAGTGCCCTGCCAGTCGTTGCCATCCAGGGTGAAATAAGTATCGTCGTCCATCACCATCGCCACATCGCGATTCGCCGAGAAAATCGAGTTGACCATCTTGTTCAGCCGCTGCCACTGCGTCATTACCTGCAGCTCTTACACCAGTGGACGTGACTTCCGCTTCCTGACATGTTCATGTTCGCCAGGTACTTTTCCACTGTTTGGCCGACCTCCCGGCCAAGCGCACGCAGCGATGTAGCCACTTTTCCCTAGGTCTTCCTCTTCAGCATCCTTTGGAGTTGCTTGTCACTCAGGGTCGTCGGCCGTACAGAACCGGGCTTTCTTTCGATGCTCTGATTGATGTCTAATAGTGCCAAGATGTTGTAGATGGGCGTATCCGGCGTCACAAAGTGCCGCATGATGTCGACGCAGCGGGGTGCCGTTCTCTGAAAGCGTACACTTCTGAGCGGAGTTGCTTCACTGTTTTTGCCATCACGGTTAGAGTTCGACTGATGGAGCTGTCAAATTTTGTCTGCTGACTCATGGGTTACTATGATTGATGCTGCATGGGTAGTTTTGTCAGTGCGGGCGAAGGTGAACCCATGACAAATTGGCAGTTTTTGTTCTTTTTTAAAATGCCAACGTTATGTACTAAAACAGTGGGTAAAACATGGGGACCTCGACCACAAACTGTCCAACGGATTTATTCTGCAATAGTTCGTCCGAAAATTACAAATGCTTATATGGTGGCCTAAACTTAATGAGGTAACCACCCAAGTGAAGTTGGGTGAACTACAGAGACTTGCTGGATAACTGGAGCAATGAAAAATACACTATCTGTTGATTTGGATGCCCTTCTTAACATGTATTAACATCAATTTGTAAAGCAAGAGTTAAGTGGCCTGCAATTCAAAAGATACAAGACGATTTTAGATGGTGATCTGGTAGGACATTTAAAGATTTTCAAGTTAAGGTGAATCGCTGCTCCTTGTATTTTTTCCTATCTTTTATCTCGCTCTCGCAAACTCACCTTGCTATTTCAAATTGATAAATCTCGATTTTTAGTGCATGAACATCGAATCGAACTCTATCAGGTTGCTCACAGCAAGTAAGCATACAAACTGATGTGATTAAATTTTCAATATCTAGTACAGACTAGATTATATCAATTCTCAATGTTGAGGTAATGATTGCCGTCATTCATGATTCAGCATAAGCCCTTAAACTCAGATGTTAAAACAATAGAAGACTGGATGACAACGAAGATAAACTACGACGTTCCCTTCAAAGTGGTTAAATCAAGCCGCTGTATATGGGAGTCTGGTGGGCATAGTTTGCGTTCAGGTTCCATTGTGTTTTTCACGAATGTGTCGAAAATGGGAGAAAATACTGGAGCCGCGGTTTGTGACCCTGGAATCAGGAAAGCTAAACCAGTGTACAGTGGGCAAAAATGGATTCAAAATCCCATTAATTTAGACGGCGCATGGTAGAAGTCCTGAAAAAAAAATTTATGGAGAAAAAAATTGAGAAATCAAATGGTGTTGGTTTCATTAAGAGTTGACTACTGTTAGTGTCCCATTTTGCCCATTACTCCCCTCATATTGGATGCAAACTTGAATTATTACCCAAAAACTAAACTTGGTGGCTACTCTATTGCATTTTGGCGCTACTATATTGCTATTAAATATGAAAAAAAGCTGAAGAACTGTTGGGAACAAATTTTACTTTGATCGGATTGCAGGAACAGGTATATTTTACCCGATTTGCCTTCACATATGCATAAACTAATATATCATATGGTTCGGAAGATTGGCACCAGTAATATTGCTCTCACTTGCACTGTACTTATGTACAAATGTTCGGAAAGTCGAGTGGTGATGGTTTCGTTTTGGGTTGACCACAGTAAATTGTCGATTTTAGCCAACGTGAAAGACTTCCACCTGCGGCTGCTCGTTTTAGCCTTGACCCAGGTCAAATTTCGATCGACTTCTTTTATTTCCTTATTAGACGGCGGACGCCACGAGCCCTGGGTTCTGCAGCGATGCCCTCTTCTTCTTCTTAGCGTTTAAAGCTTGATTGTTTGCCCTCAACTTAGTATTCTAAATGCACTTCCACATGCTTTCGCCAATGCTTGCGATGTCAGGTACCACTTTTTCATTAGTATGATTGTGTGGCAAGTACAATCATACCCTCGCTCCCAGGGAGTCGAGACATTTTCGTTAACGAAAATTCCTAAACCAGACCGGGAATCGAACCCCGCCCATTCTAGCACGGTTTTGTTTTGTAGCCGCGTCTTTTGACTGATTGCGCTAAAGGAGGACCCATACGATGTCCTGCTAGATTCCAATTCAGCGATTTGCGTTTCCGCTCCTTCGTTGTGTGTGGCTGACCCATCTCCACTTTCGTTCTCGAATTTCCACTGATATCGGTTTCTGTTGGCATTGACGATGGAGCTCAGCATTTGAGATCCAATTGTGAGGCCACCAGACACGAATAATACATACCGCAGGCATCGATTGATGAAGACCCGCAGCTTTTTAGTGTTCTCCGCTGATACGCACCACGTTTCGCTGGCCTATAACAGCACAGATTTCACGTTTGAGTTGAAGCTTGAGCTTGAGCGTTGAGCTGCTTTTGCTTATCAATGCGCCGTTACGCTTACAAAGCAACGTCATCGTCCAAATCGAAGTCGTTGAGGTGCTCCACAGTGATGGCCGCCAGCAAGCCCACGGTTCGGTACACAGTCAGTGGTGTCTCGCATGATCTCGTCGATTACGATGAGGAACAGTAGCGGTGGAGGCCATACATCCTTGCATTCTCCTTATCGGCGACTACCCGTATAGGAACGGTACCGGCGGCGCCGCCGCTACAGCGATTCTGCATGTGAAAGCCTCGTACTGCGTGCTTCGATGAGGTTGACGATTTTATCCGGGACTACTTTGCGTCTTCTAGGACGCCCCACAACATTGTCGTGGTTGAGTCTGTCGTAAGTTTGCTCGTAGTCAATGAACACCAGAAAGTGAGACTCTGAATTCATTGACCTGCTCCAGAACGATTCGAGCGTGACAATATGGTCCACAAAGACCTTCCCCAGATTCTGGCATCTCCTGAATCCGGGTCCAGGATAACTATGCACAGGACCCTTGAGAACAATACACAGTAACATGTTGCCTTCGCCAATTGTCGCAACACAGTTAGATCCCTCTTTCTAAGGGTTCTTTACTAAGACGCCCCTGCAACCAGTCGGCCGGGGAATCTCGCGGTGCCCCAGATATTACAGAATAATTGCAGCAAAATTTGTGGGGATAACAAGGAGCCAGCTTTGAGCCCTGCATGCTGAACTGGTACTACTTGACGCGCCGCAAGGGCTCAGTAGGGATTCCAGGACCCGAAGCTAAAGAGTCAGTTCCATTGTGGTTATATCACATCAATTATTTTTCCAACTATGGCAGCTGCACAGCGATATGGTAGATATACTATCTTCTGTACTTCAGGTCATCCAAGGAACTCCTAAGTATTTTTAAATAATTTAAAACATATTTTGTCTTTCTGGGCAGTTGATGATAATTTATCTCAGCTGTTAGTAATGCATGAGCGGGCCCGTCTTCAATTGCAGCAGGATCACAATATGTAGATATGTGAATACAATTACAGTTGGTATTATCATTTTATAGTATAACATCCCTTCACTATTGTATTCCATATTCTGTGCCGTATAATCATTGCCTTCCTGTTTCCAATACCATTTATAGATCCAGACCAATAGAGTTATCGGACTTTTTTGTCTGGTTTTACTTAATCTACATGCTTGCATTATTCATGCTTATATAAAATGTATTTCTAATTGTTTGCTGTTTTCAGCTTTTCCAAGACTATCTCGAAAATTAGAACATATCTATTTTTTCTTCAGTTACAAACCAGTGGATAACAGATATATATTATACTTACGCTTATTATGTTATTTGACTATAACTGCGAAACAAATTCAATAGATAGTTAATTTTATCGAAGCTGCAACAGTTGGTCTTTCGATGACCAGCTGGCTATGGATATTATTCTACTATAGTTTACTGTTTGCTCGTATTTTTATTTTACATTTTAAACGTCAGATTTTTATTTTATGTTGCAGCATTAAAGTGATATGATATTATTGTATTTAAATTCATTTGATAAAAATTGCTATAGTTACTGTAGAGACTCCACTACAAAAAGTTTTTGTGATTCAAGGAAACGGAACAGCACTGAAATTTCTTGTTTACTATTCTTCACATGCTATACACTTTCAGTCATCCATGGATATTCCAAGTACCGCAAAATATGGTCGAATCAATTTTTTCTCATAGCTACTATATTGTCTTAACTTTCAGGTTTACAAATGGAATTGTTACTATCATTCTTACATTTACTTACTATATTAAATATCATTATAATAATCATTCACTATATTTTTATCAGCTTAATATTCACTATATTTCATATATTACTACATGACATTGAATATATATTGGGCAGGGAGGGAGCATCAGTATCATTCAAACTGGAATTGGACAATGGAGTGGTATGACAACCGGCGTCTAGGAGGGAATAAACAGCATCATTTTCTTATCCTACCGATTCGATTGTGATGTGTGCGAATTCTACTCCAACAGTTTCAGCGTGAGTGACGCGCCCTTCTTAACAAGCCATCCCGTAGAAAGCTTAATGAGTATTGCTGAATTGGGTTGCGGATTGTGTTGATCGTATTGCTGGAAGGAGAATCTTATGTTCCCGCGGGTTTCGCGTAAGCGTCTCTGCTTACGGGTCCGCCCAACCGTTTTTGGCCCTTCATACAGCGTTACTGTGAATGCAACCCGGTAACTCAATTTGATCTTGCTATTAAGTGGAGCTGCATACATGACAAGGTCGTAGAAGGGATGGTGGCTACCTTACATACATACATACATACATACCACAGTAAATTATCGATTTTACCCGAATTCCCCTCATAATTAAATAATATAATTTAAATCATGCTGTTTTGAAGATCGGCGCTAATAATATTGCTTTCACTCGCACTGTTCTTACGTAAAAATGTCCGGAGAATCGAATGGTGATGGTTTCATTTAGGGTTGACTTCTGGAAATTGTCCATTTTACCCGATTTCCCTCATACCGAAATAATCTCATAAACCAACTCGAGGATGCGTTTGAGGTGAGCGTGAATCGACCAAAAATTGGAGGCAGCGTTAGCAGCATCACTGGCAACTAGGCACGACGTCTTTTAACAGATCCGTAAAAGTTCGCCGAAATTCTCGGTATTTCGAAACAACTGGCCAATCATGTGAGGTTGATTAGCAGCTTAGCTGTTTCTTCAAAGCAGCTCGATGCTCAAAAGGTCAAGCAGTTGTACAACAACATGGAAGATTTCATCATGACAGAATTCAACTATGTGAAATGACTACCTCCATCTCGTAAATAATAAAGCGACCGTAGATAATGCTGACGACAGTTATACAAATTTTGATGGAAGCGAAGACATTGCAATGATACGTTGTAGAGCAATCTTTTGTAGTCGATTTACATTATAATGAACTTTTTTTTATTTCATACTGTATTTTATTTATGAGATGGAAAATCTTTGATTAAATCTAATGTAAAAATGTCAATCTTTTAAACCGCATAATAAATGAGTTTTTTTTTTCTAAAGTGTGAGGGGAAAAAGGGTAAAATGGATAATTTCCTGAGGTCAGCCGTGAATGAAACTTTCATTATTTAATTCTCCGGACATTTTTACATAAGTACAGTGCAAGTGAAAGCAAAATTACCAGTGTCGATCTTCATACAGCATGGCATATGAGGTTTTTCAGGTATGAAGGGAAATCGGGTAAAATGGACAATTTACTGTGGTCAACCCTAAACAAAACCATCATTATTCGATTTTCCGAACATTTTTACGTAAGCACAGTGCAAGTAAGAGCAATATTACTAGCGCCGATCTTCAAAACAATATGATGATATCATTTAATTATAAGGGAGATTATTAAATTATGAGGGGAATCGGGTAAAATGGACAATTTACTGAGGTCAACCCTAAACGAAACCATCACCATTTGATTTTGCGGACATTTTTACATAAGTTCAGTGCAAGTGAGTGCAATATTACTTGCGCAAATCTTCCGAACCATATGGTATATGAGTTTATACATATATGAGGGCAAACCGGGTAAAATGAACCACTTCCTGGCATCCGATCAGAGTAAAATTTGTTCTCTACAGTTCTTCAGCTTTTTTTTGCAAATTTACAGTGTATTTGGGTTTAATATAGTAGCACCAAGTTTAGTTTTTGGGTAATAATTATAGTTTGCATACAAAACGACGGGGAGAAATGGGCAAAATGGGACACTTACTGTGGTCAACCCTAAATGAAACAAACACCATTCGATTCCTCGCATTTTTTTTCCCATAAGATAAGCTATTTTTTAGGACTCCTACCCTGCGCCGTCTAAATTAATGGGATCTTGGATGCATTTTTGACATAGTCCAACGAAATATCAAGCATGAATTCATGGCATTATTGAATATGTGAATATTTGTTTAACAAGGAGATACAGATTTGCAAAGATCTATTTTTTTTTCCGAAATTCAAGCAACTCTCAATGCGCTTAAAGCTTTTACATGTAAATCTAAGCAAGTATGGAAATACATTCATTTCTTAAGGCAATTGACCAGTAGGAACGAAGTTACTTTATACTGGGTGCCCGGTCATTGTGATATTGAAGGAAATGATAAAGTTGACAGCCTAGCAAGAGAAGGTTCAGCATCAAATTTTATTGGTGCTCTGAGGACTGCAATAAAACATTGGGAAATGTCCATGGTATAATCAAATTGGAACGGATTCATGCAGACAAGGCAAGAGATTTATAAGAACAAGAGGCAAGAGATTTATAAGATTATACTAAATCGTAATAAAGAAGACATTCGGATAATTAATGGTCTGTTAACTGGTCACTGCCCGAGTAGGTATCATCTGAATAAAATTGAAAGAATTCATTCTACAGAATTTCAGAATGTGCAGCTGCGGAGCATTGTTCAATTAAAGGATGTCAATATTTAGAAAAGGGTTACTAGAGCCCCCTGAAATGGGATCATATTTCTCCGTGGACCACAGTGCACTGGCACTGCCTCCTTATCAGAATAAGAAACTACGAGCTGCCGCAACTCTATGCGAACAATTAGAAGATTGCATAGGTAATTGTTCTGTGCTGTTCACCGAATTGAATGCCTTGTTTGAGACCTCAGAAGATTCATAAATTCATAGATTTATTCATCTTATGGTCCTCTCTTTCCATTTCTAAACGACGTTTCTAGGTCAAGATTCATTCTCTGCCTACCTCGATAATGTGATATTGTACTTCACTTGCAGCTACTTCCCCGCTCTGCATTTTATTCGCACCACAGGTTCGCGAAATCGTTTATCGATCGCAACAAATCTTGAACAGTAATTTCCGGTCCAAAATCTTGACTGACGACCGAAGAAACAGCCCACTTACAGAGGAAACGAGAAAGCTTTCCATTCACCGTTTGTTCAAGTAGGCCTCTCGCCGGAGGCACTCACTTTAAATCACAACAAAAGTATGCCAGAACTGGGCCGATACAATCTTTTATTTGCCTCTACAATGTATATAGTTTGCTGATTGTTGCCCAACCAAGCATGCCATGTTGATTGATTCACTTTTCTCCGTAATAAATATCGATAAACAAAGGGAATCATTTGCATGATTGCACCCATCGTGTTCGTTCCGATATCGGCAGAGACGATAAACGCAAATGAATGGTGATTTCATTAGAATGAACCTATCTCTCGGTCCGGATACGAAAACCAGAAACGGATGGATAAAGCGGTGAAATGCTTGGATCCTAGGATTTTTATTTGATTATGCGCTTTTTTTCTGCTCCGATGATGACGACGGCGGCGATGGTCGGTTTCCTGCCCGTTGCCAACTGCTTTCCGCTTGTCTTCGTGTCGGGTTTTTCCGCATCCTCGATTCCACTTGATGCCTTCCGCTTTCCCCTTCCGGATCCGGAGGATTTTTTCTCTCCCTTCCATCATCGTGTCGTGTTCCCCGTAATTAGATTATCGAACGACGATAAACTGATTACAGACATTCTGTCATCACTTTTCATTCCGTAGGAATTTCACCACCGGTAAACCACAAACGAAACTGACCATCGGAGCAATCGGTGGGTTGTTTTTTTTAAACGGTCGCCTCCTGTGTTTGCGTTTGGTCCGAAGCTATTTTCCACACAAAATGGCCCCGTTCCTCATGGATGGGATGTCCTGAAATAAACCTGACCCGGCGGCAATGTCTACCTTTGGCCGGATCCTATCGCAATGACGACGTGTTCCGGAAAATCCTCTTTTCTCCCACAGTACAAACATTCAAACACTTTCTGACCGCTCGTAGCTGTCTGGGTAAAAGGTAACCCTTTTTCCGTTTCTTTAAAAAGGTTTAAGTTTCTCTTTTTTCTGTTTGACTCTAACAAGCAGCTTATCATTGTCGAGACACGTTATCAGTGTGAGCATTTCTGAAAGGATTTTTTGTGTCATCCGGACGAACCCGGCAAGAAGCTTATTTCGGAAGTCTACGATGGTGGACCGGGCAGGATCTTCTGGGACACAGAGATGATTCATAAAAATGGAAATTTATGATGATGCTAGTCGGACTGGTGCCTTCTGCGGTTGATATTGCTTCGGAAGCGCTGGAAGGCTTTCAAACGCGGTGGCGGGAATTCGATTTTCATATCGGCTTTGATGGAAAAGATAACAAATCGACAATTTCCCAAAATAACACATCGGATGCAACGTCAGATGGAAAAGATACGAATTAGGCGCCTGCTTGGTTGGCGTAATTCTGCCAGCACAGCAAAGTTTTCAGTTGCATTCCAGCAGGAGCAGCCGTGTAGGACACGTACACAGTGGCAAAGTTCATTAATTTCGAAATATACGTTCGTTGCGTCTGGTTAATATTCCACCAAGCCCTAGCGAAGCACAACTCATTTATATCGCAATCCGTTTTTCCGGAATTGCAAAATTCCACTCCCATCTCCCATCCAACATGAAATTTAATTTTTGAATTTGCTAGAATTGAAACCGTGCCCAGCTTGGAAAAGGTTGGATGCGAATTTTGAGGTTCATAATTGTAACCAGTGAAGCACGAAATAATTGCTGTTTTGCCCGGGCCAGTAATTAAATAATCGAAATCATTCGAAAATGCATGTCCAATTGATTGTGAAGCATCCGTGGCTAGAAAGAGGAAAAATTGAATTTTCCTCGAATTCCCTCAATCCACACCAGGGCAATAAATTAACTTCCACTCTCTCAAACAGCCACACGCGCGGGAGCAACCGAGAAGTTTAATCTTAAGTAATTTATCTTTCCATAAAATCTGTGCCTTCCTCTTGCCTCATCGAAGCAGGCCGTTTGGCATAAGTTCCCGGCGCAACCTTATACGGAAACTGTTCGTAACCTATAGCTACATGGCACGAAGGAATAAATCTCCCGGGTTGCTTTGCTTTTGGTTATGGCTTGTGTGCAGTGGAAGAGAGCTACTTTTACCCGATTGGGATATAGTTTCCTTCTAATTGTAAGATTTATGGAAATTGTATTCCGGAAGGGCAATCTGTCGGTTCTGGCGAGGGAGGAGGATCAGTTCTGGGAAGATGGAGGTCACCGAGCGATCAAAGTAGCCTCGAGTGTCGCTTTCTTGCAAGCCATTCTGGAACTGGAAGGGACGGTGGAAATGTTGTGATTTCTGGAATATTAAAGGAGATTTATTCTAGGGTAAGACGTTTTCTTCCGGAATATTTTATTGTTTGACTAGGATGGAGTCACATTTAAATTGGGTTGAAATTATTACCTGAAATGGAATGCCTAATAATGGCTCAAAGGATGCTGTGATTGAAAGACTCGTCAACTATTTCGACCTCTCTCATCCACACTTCATTCAATTAACACATGTTAGTCACAATAAGTTGCAGCAACTTGGTTTTGACCAAATAAGTCGTATAGTAGATGCTCTAACTGATTTTTCACATGCATGCTACAAGGCTATTAAATGTGATTCTACACACACTGACAGCCAGATATGGAACAACACACTCTAAAGAACCGTTTAATATGAACTTGAAGTAGTATAAGTTGAATAATAAACGTAAATACGTTCAAATACCGTATTTGTTGTCGATCTAGGTTGTTACTTACGGCGGGTCAGGCTACCAATACTAGGTGTATCAAACGAGATTAATGGCAATCATTCTATGAATCATCCATTGATATTAAGAGAATCCCTACAATGTGCTCAAGATTTCCTAAGTAATTTCACCAACAGTTTTTGAGAGATCTAAAAATTCTAGAACGATTCTAAGCATTCAAAAAAAAACATTGTCTAGATATTTCAATAATATTCGGTTGAGTATTCTAAGAAACGTTTGCTTTGAAAAAAATGAATATATTCGCCCATGAAAATATTCTTTGTTTATGAATGCATAGTTAAAAGAACGCAAATAATATCTCCTAGAGATTCAAACATATCTTAACGAGAAGTGTCAAGAAAGTTCATTATCAGATTTCAAAGAACTTCATCTAGAGAATCCAATGAAACTACACACAGATTCCAAGCAAACCCATCTAAACCAAATTCAGGAAATCTTACCTTGAGATTATAGAGATTTCACCACAAGATGCTAGGAATCTTGACTTGTAAAAGGAGGAAATCACGCATAGAGATTTCAATCAAACTCTGCTGACAGGATTCAAGAAAATTTGCACAAAAATGCATAAGATATCCATGTTAAGAGGAAATTCCAGAAAATCCCACGTATTAATTCAACAATGCTAAGAAATTTTCATCCCAGGGCATTCAGGAAACCTCTCCTGAAGATAAAATCTTGCCTATACATTCCTAGATATCTTTTCTGGTGTGTCAAGTACATTTAGCTTGGAGATGTTTTTTTTCCGAAATTCACATAGTGACTTTTTAAATCTCACCTAAGACTTCAATGGTATCTAAACTAAATATTCTAAGGAATCTCTCGTGACAATTCTGAGGAATATCGTCTTAAGATAATTTTGTTGATCAATTTCAAGAATTCTTACATAAAGATTCAAGAAAATTTTGATTAGAGATACTCAAGTATCTTGCGGTTAAATTCTTAAGATATTCGTTGTGAGATTCCAGACAATCTGTCTATCCCTGGAAATCTAACCTAGATTTTACTTTAATTATTGTCTAAACATTCTAAGCAATTTCACCGGGAATTTTCTACGGACTACCTTAAATTTCAGGCCAGAAGTTTAACCCACAATTTCAACGAATCTCACAAAGCTTTTGGAATCAACCACTCCTTAGATATTACCAGAAATCTCGCTGTGAAAAATCCATAAATTGAAATATTCAAGAATGCAACCAACAGATAGAGGAATCCAACGAAGAGATTACAAACAAGCTTTTCTAGAGATTTTAAGAAATCTTGCCCTGGGATTCCAAGAAATTCCGACTGGATATTTCTATAAGTTTCACCGCTGAATCCTACCTGCAGATTCTAAGGAATCTCAAACAAATATTCTGAGGAATCTTGCATGTGGATTCTATAAAATATCTTTCAGAGATTCCATAAACTCCATAAGCTGTCGCTTCAAATGTGCCAAAGAATCTTGTTGATAAATTTCAAAGAACCATGCCTGGAAATTTCAAAAAATCTCGGTCAGAGATTCTAACAAATCATGTGCAAAGATTCAGAGGACGTTCGTCAAGACATTCCATAAAAGATTCATCCCAAGGATATTCATAATAAAGTTTTTTTCAAATCTACAAAAATAATTTTTAATGAATATAGCCTAGAAATATCTTTTAATATCATTTCAAGATTCCAAGCAATTTCAATGAAGATTTTCGAATCTCATCTAGTGGAATCTTACCAAAAAATTCAAAACATCTCATCAAATAATCTTTTCAAAGAGCTTCGCTGTAAGATTTCCAGATTTAACGTAAAGATTTAAAAAAATCACACCTTGAAACTTTAAGGAATCCAACTTTAAGATACCAAGGAGGCTTTTTAAAGATTCCCACAAATCTTGCCTGGAGATTTCTAAAAAAAAACATATAAAGATTTCTATAATTTTCGTCTAAAAGAATTCTAAGGATTCTGAGGAATCTCATTTGATAATTCTATGGAATGCCATTCAGAAAATCCATAGAATAACACCCAAACCAAGTAACATTGCCAAAACCATGCAGCTTTATTAAATTTAAGTTTTATGAACGCCACTGGAAATAAATTTGATGCCAATTGGTTTTATATCTTAGTCCAGTTTATGAGAAAACTTGTCTTGAAAACTTGTCTTTTTAAATCTCTTCTACTCCTATCAGAGGTTTTATTTTGACCTTATGAGCTCGTAAAATGCTGTTTTGAAATGCCGTTGTAGAACTCATTCATATTATCTTATTTTGGTCAGTTGAAAAAGCATTTCAAAACCATTTTGCCTCCGGTAAATGCATTAAACGGCGAATTGGCATTGAGAAAAGTCACCGAATGACCAAATAGTCTTATAGTAGCCATTGCAAAGATAAATTTGCTTTTTCGAAAAACTTTGATTTCTTTCAATCACCATGTTGAAATATAGGAAATTTTTGAAATGTGGAGAAATAAATACATCAAATATTAAATGCATTTCATTTAATATTTGGTGTACTGTAAATCAGAGACTAATTTCGGCATTCTTTTCGATAACCTGACTGAATTCCATCAATTTTCAGAAAATTCATGATTAGTGTATCGAATATATTTCATTCGCATAATTTCCGAGACGCATTAATTTTCAGCTTTTACTGTGCCAATCTTCACCATAATATTAAATGCGCATATAATTTGGAGCATGATACGCTACATAAAACTCTATTTGTTTTGGATATTTTGCGCAACACTAGAATATTTTTCTTAGATATTATTTCCTGAAGAGCAGAGAATCGATCAAAGCAGAACAACAAATACCAACCACGATATCACAGTGAAGTTTGACAGCTGCGGCCATCTGGCCGTATGCTGGTTTCCATGGCAGCCAATAGGTTTTATGAAGGTCCTCAAGTGGGCATAACATCTTTCACTAAAACATTTTCAAAATCTTTCTGGTCTTATAGAAGGTTTCATTATCATTCACAACCGTCGATAGGTGGGCCACTTTGTACAAATTTTTGCTCTAAAGAAGCATAGAGGAGGTGTTGGTGGACATAACAGTTTTGAATGTAGTTTTATCAACAAAGCCGGGAGGGGTGCTATCCGGCTGGAATAAAACTAAAATTGTTATATGGGCATGGACTTTGAACACGCTAACTGAAGACGCACCGGAAGCTGCTGCTAAGAAGGAAAAGTTTTTGAAATCCGATCGAAAGGCTAAGTATTCCTTCGTCAGTTTTCTTGCTAACGATCTTCTGCGAGAAGGAAACGACGAAAGGAATGTGGAAAGCACTTGGAAATACTTTTGCAAAGCGATCGATCAGCACTCAGAACCTGCCCAAGCAACACAAAGCCGTCATAATTGGTTTCAGCAACTTGATTGCTGATTGATAAATTGATAGATTGATAAATGAGTCACATTGAAGTTATTTCATCCGATTTACAACAAGGGTGCTACTAGGGTGGTGAGGAAGCAGCTAAATCGTCTACGGGACGGCGATTCGATGCAAGCGCATTTGCTGGTTTTCGAAGATTTAATCCGGCAATTGAAGACCTCTGAGCGAAGATCAAAGAAGCTAACCTGATCATTTCGCTGTTTCAAATTCTACCGGGCACGATTGCACTTGAAAACATTCCTGAGGAAGAGCTGAATTTGGAAGAAGTAAAGCTACGCTTATTGGCGGAAGATTTCAAACGAACCGAACGTCACGAGGACTCAGGTGAGGTAAAGTTGGCGGCGTTTTCTAGAAACAAGAACTGGAAGCCAATGAAGTTTCAAGGCAAGCGTCACAACTGTGGAAAACGAGATCATTTGAAAAAGGACTGCCTACAGAAGGGCGGTGAAACTAATTCGGCAGATCAACAAGACCAACAGAGAGCGGTGAGTTTTGTCGTCATTGCATTGTGGAGTTGTGGTCATCTTCTGCGATTCCGTGGCGATTCTGAAGAAGAACGATGAAATCATTGCTACTGTGAATTTTAGAGCGTACTTGTACGAGATCGAGGTCGACATTGCAATGCCTTCAGCAAATCTGTATCAAGCTGAAGCGAATAGATTGTGGCACCGGAGTATGACAAAACTCCGTGTTTATGGTTGCAAGGAGTTTGCATGGATCCCTGGCCAGCACAGAAAGAAGTTGTATGCTAAGAGTACTGAAGTTGTCATGGTGGGATATGCTCCCAACGGGGATCGTTTGTTGGACCGGAAGTCCAGACGAATCATGATTGCCCGAGATGTGAAGTTTCATGAAACCAGTTCCTCTTATGAAAAGAGTCTTGAGGAGCATAAAAAGGTTCCACTGGTTGTATAGTATGAGTATGAAAAGGAAATTATTCAAAATTCATATGAAATATTGACCGAAGAACGTCAAATGTTTCGTGAAGGCACTCCCACACCTGATGCTGAAAAGCTTACTGATGGCAAGGACGTTTTCGAGATCAAGCTAGGGCGCTCCCTTCGTAAATAGAACAACTCGAGTCCGATGTACAGCTAACGTTGAGACGCAGCGAATGGGAGCACAGGCTCCCCGGTAAGCTGTCGTACTTTTTCACTGGTTACAGAGGAACTTCTGGTGGCCTGTGTTTCACAGATACTCCACAAAGCTACAGTGACAGACACAGAGAGACGGGATGATCGAGTCAACTGGTTAGAGACTATCAATGATGAACTTGGATCGATGGAGGCAAACGGTGTGTGGAAGCTGACGTCCTGACCGCGTGTGAAGCGCATTATATCCAAATGGGTATTCCGTGAGAAGGAATATGAAGATGGTCATATTGTCCGGTTGGTAGCAAGGGGCTACTTGCAACGTCACAGCGTGGACTTCAAAGAGACTTATGCACCAGTTAGAAGCTGCATACCATCAGGACTGTGGGCGGCCACAAGCAGTTCCATTTTCATCAGATGGACGTTTAAACCGCGTTCCTACCTGGAGATCTCAAGGAAGATACATACCTGGAAATCCCAGAAGACTTCCAGGCTCAATCGGATACGATGTGTAAGCTGATGAAATCGCATATAGGCTGAACCAACCACAGCATTGCTGGAATGAAAAATACAACACCGAATTAATCAAGCTGGGTTTCCGTTGATCTCGTCATGATTACTGCCTATATATCCAAAGCATTCGTGCTGTATGTCGATGATCTACTAATCCTGGGGAGGAAATTGTAGTCCACCGTTTGTTTGAAGAAGCAACTGTAAACTGTTTTTTGCGATTGTGGAGACGCACATCATTTCCTGGGAACGAAGATTGCGTACGACCAGCAAGCTGGAATCCTTCAGCTGTCGCTGCAGGCGCATGTGGGAAAGATAGTGAACTATTTCGGATTGGCTGCATGTAATCCCGCAAAGTCACATATGAAAAAGGACTGCAACCACAACGAGAGGGGACACCTACAAGAGAACCCTATAATGCTGAGCGTTCGTCCGGACATCTGCTTTACAATTTCAACAAAGCAAAGGGAATTTCCATCCCAGAAGATTCAAGAAATCTCTTCAAAAGAGATCAGAGATTCCACAGATTAGCATTAGCATTAGCATTAGCATTGACGGTTGCACACCTAGTGGATGGAGCTACGATGAGGAATAATTCGTTGAAGACATTGCATGCCACCATGAAGACAAAACCAGCTTCTGATACGTTTCTTCACGCAACAATCACCACGAAAACACTCCTCGATCGCTCACCTGGCCACGTCCGTCATACCGTTGGTGACAGGGAGGATTTGGTATCTACCTTACGAAGACACGGGGAACCACGTAGCCTTCAGTAGATATCAAAGGAAAAAGGAAATGAATAGTCGGAGAGAATAGTTGAAGAGAATGCTCTGTTTGGTGCACAGAACAAAAAATGTATTCAAAAATGGTCGTTGGGAGCATCTAGTCTAAGAGGGTTAAGTGATGCTCCATTTATCTTTCAAACGGTTGGGACTTTAGCATTAACTATAGATCCTAGCTTCCTATGGCTTATGGTTATAGCGCCATTACTCGCTCTCTGAAAAGAA
>JASCZW010014181.1:0-23567 GCA_034211315.2 Aedes japonicus | reverse complement strand
TCGCAATAATCCGGACACCTCAAAACATTTCCGTCGTAGTTGTTTATTTCAGATTCATGGGATGTGTTTCAACAATTCGCGAAGGCAAAACATAGGGTATGTGTCCCTTGACTCGGCCTATTATGCAACCATCGATTACATTTTTTATTATAACTTATAAAGTGTTTTAGCTCTAAGCGAGATTCAACTAGTTATATACTTGCTAAGATATAATTGATAAGACATTTGGTAGTGTGTATCACGAAAATTTACTCAACTCTTTTTATAAAGTCAGAAACATTCGAGGGATATGGATTTAATGTCGGTCTATAGGCACCAAATTGGGTCTATTCGTGGATGAAACTTCGTCCCATTCGATGGATTTTAACTAAGTGCAGTCTTTGTACGGTTTTTTTCTCCTAATTTTATTAATTGAGGCATTGTCAGCTGTATTCGGCTTACTTAACACAAAATTTCAAAAATCAAACTAAAGTAAAACTACTTCGAAACACTTAAGTGATATTCATATATCTTTTATCAGTCGTTCAATAATGAAAACATAATAATTCACTAAACAATGATTTTGTTCCTTCGATTTGTGTTTAAATGAGCCACTTGAATATAAAAAACCACAAACTCATGCATTTTCAAATAAATTTTACCAATAACAACCTTTTAACATCATTATTGATACAACAGGATATAATTGGGAACATACAAAAAAATATGTCCCCAACATTGGGTCTATGATATTCTTAAAAAATAATTGTTGTTTTAGCAATAAGAATAGTTAGTTAGTAACTTGTAACTATTTTCTGCACATCCAGACTGCATTACTTGCTGTATCGATGCAATTAAGCCAAATTTAGATCACTTGAAGATCGTGTAGATCATCTGTTCAGCTTAAGCAGTGAAATCATGATGCCCCAAAAGTTCACTGTTCAAATAGTGCAATTTGGCGGGTTCGACGTTTTTGGTATAATGTTCACTTGATTTGCATGGTACCACTCCTTCACAGTTTGAGCATACTGGCATGATGCCAAATCGGGCCAGAAAAAAGGTGTTTCTTTGTGATTTTTGATGAAGAGTAGCAATCGATTCTGCAGACACTCTTTCTGATAGATCTCCTTGTTGATTGTGCCTGTAGTGATGAAAGATTTACTCTTTTTGCCACACGAGCAAATTGCTTGCCACACAAGCTATTTTTTGGGAAATTTCGATGCCTTCTTTGTTCTGAAATGCTCAGCTGTAGCATTTTTGGCCATAGCAGAATAAAAAGCCAGCCCTGGAAGCTGCTTGAAATCCTCCAGGACATAAGTTTCATCCTCGATAACAACGCATGAAAACTTCGTCAAATATTCGCAGTACAAACGTCGAGCCCGTGATTTTGCTGCCAAGTTCTGTTTGTCGTTGCGATTTGGAACTGTTTTTACTTTATACGACTTAAGTTCCAAACGTTGTTTTGATTTTTGGACAAAACAAGGCGACATCCCTATTTGACGAGCCACCGTTCTAATGGAAAGATTTGGGGTTTTCGTTAATATCCTTTTCACTTTTCGATCCGTGACAGGATCAGCGCGTCCAATGTTTTTGCCACTTTTCGGTTTCCTCTCCACCGTCAAACGTTCCGAAAATAATTTGAGCACATCGTGAACAGTAGATTTAGGCAAATCCAATGTTTTTGCAAGGTCCCATATTGACAAGTCAGGATTTGCCGTACGCCCGTACAAAATTCGCTCGCGCACTTGTTTTTCTTTCATCGCCATCTTGAATACTAAATATGAAATGTAAACATCAATCAAAGTCTTTTTCATCATAGACTCTCAGCTATACCACATGTGAAATTTTCAGCTGGGAGCGGTTCCATATCATTTCAGCAACGAGTAATTTTCATATTTTTTGATTTGCATGAAACCTTGCATACACGTTTTTGGGGAAGAAAAACGCCGTTTTGCATACTTGGTTCGCCATTTTGAACCTAGCCTTACTTATGAGAAGGGCCTATAAAAAATGTACATGATATCTTCAAAAAATTGTATCTCGGAAACGGTTTGTCCGATTGGTTTGGTGTCTTCGGCGAAATTTTAGACAATTGTTGGTGCTATATAGAGAAAATATGCACGGTAAAAAAAAAGTTTGGTTTTTGTGTTTTGCACTAAAATATAGATTTTCCCTTAAAAGTGACCTGTCAATAATTTTTTAATTATTATTATGTTATAGCTGATTTAAAATGCTATCTTGTGCACAGTGAGTTGTTCTGGAGAAAAATAAATGACAATGAAAAAAAAAAAATTTAAAAAAAATTACAATTTTCAAAAAAGCTATTAAGAAAAGTCAAAAAAGTTTCTCACAGGTTTTCAGCACAACGCACCAAAAATCACTTGAAGAAATCATTGTTCCTGATAGTGGGATTTTGTAACTTGTTTTTCAAAATACTTTTAAGGCAGAGAATTTCACTCGAATCTTTAAGCTGTCAGTGTCATTTTAACTCAAAATTTTCCAATCTTTCCGAAAAAAATGCTTTTGAAACTGAAAAAACACGGAGTACATCCGAAAAGGGCCAAAACTTATTAAGTTATCAAAAAAATCAATATTAAATCAGTAATATCTTCTAAACGGTGCATCTTAGAAAAATGTTACCGAGGTACTTTTTGCTTGCAAATTTGATGCACTTTCATAAAATTAGGGTGACAAACTTTTTTGAGTTTTCTTAATAGCTTTTTTTGAAAATTGTAATTTTTTTTAAATTTTTTTTTTTTCATTGTAACCTATTTTTCTCCAGACCAACTCACTGTGCACTAGATAGCATTTTAAATCAACTATAACATAAGAATAATTAAAAAATTATTGACAGGTCACTTTTAAGGGAAAATCTATATTTTAGTTCAAAACACAAAAACCACACTTTTTTTTTACCGTGCATATTTTCTCCATATAGCACCAACAATTGTCTAAAATTTCGCCGAAGACACCAAACCAATCGGACAAACCGTTTCCGAGATACAATTTTTTGAAGATATCATGTGCATTTTTCATAGGCCCTTCTCATAAGTAAGGCTAGATTCAAAATGGCGAACCAAGTATGCAAAACGGCGTTTTTTTTCCCCAAAAACTTGTATGCAAGGTTTCATGCAAATCAAAAAATACAAAAAATAAAAACTGGAAAAATTTCCCACTTGTTCGTGGAATCGCTCCTGGGATTCTTTGTCAGGAAACCGGAAGATAAGAGTCAGCTCCATTGTGGTTATATCACATTCATTAGAAAAATTAGTAATCTCCATTTAATTCCAACTACCTTTGCTTATCTTCGACAGATACGCGTCTTTCATCTACAATGTGCAGACTTCTTCAGTGTCTCGTACTAATAACTCGACTTAGTACGAGACACTGAAGAAGTCTGCACATTGTAGACGAAATACGCGTATCTGTCGAAGATAAGCAAAGGTAGTTGGAATTAAATGGAGATTACTAATTTTTCTTCTAAATTATAGTTACAAGTATTCCACTAAACATCTCAAACCCTCTAGGATTCACATTCATTAGTTTTATCACTGTATATATCCACTTTTTTTAGAAATACCGTAGGTACATATTGGATTTAAATGATACACTGTATGATCACTGTAATACCTAAGATCAGATTTACTTCATATGATTATTGCAATGCATGGAAACGGAGCAGCTCATCGAAATTTTAGATATAGTATTCCTTATGCGGAATATAACTTCAGGTCATCCATGAAATTCCCAAGTATTATAAAATATTTAATTTTTTTTTCACATGCCTATGATCCATTATCTCAACATTCAAGTTCATAATGGATACGAAAGTCCGGCAACATTTTCAGCTACAAAAGAACCACAATTTGCAGACATGTAATTACAAAGAGAATCGTCCAGTAGTAAACACGAGTTTTCGGAAAATTCAAACCTACCTTTTTTTTTTAAATTCATTTCGTTTCAATTCATTTTCTTTGCTGTTTTCCTAGACTGCCACCCCAAGTAACAGTTTTAGTTTTATTCCAGCCGTGTAGCACTCATTCCGGCTTTGTTGATAAACTGTTTTGTTCACCAACACTTTCTCTATGCACCTTCAAAGCCAAAATGTGTACAAAGTGGCCCACTCTTTAGACGGTGGTAAAAACAAATGAATAAACCTTTACAAGACCATAAAGATTTTGAAAATGTTCTAGTGCAAGAGGTTATGACCACTTGAGAACCTTCATAAAACCTATTGGCTGAAATCAAAACCGGTATAGAGCCAAATGGCCGCAGCTGTCAAACTTCACGGTGATATCGTAGTTGGTTTTTGTTTTTCTGCTTTGATCGTTTTTCTGTTCTCCTGATTAATTTTGCAGTAAAAATAACTAAGTAAATAGTTCAAGTGTTGCGGGAAATATTTTTTTGGAAACAAAATATCCTAAACCAAATGAGTTTTTTACATTTTATTGTGAATATTGGCACGATGAGAGCCGAAAATAAATGCGCCTTGGATATTAAAGACTGTTCCAGAAAGTATAAGCACACAATTTATTTTAACGGTCACTTTGAATATAATGAAATATTTAAACACGTTTTGGATGCGTCCTTTTGTTTGAACATTTCTCAATGACATAGCATCAAAAAAGTGCTGAGTTGTGTGTTACCTATCAAAATGCGCGGCCTTACTCCGGAACAACGAAAAAGTATCGTGCACAAATGGTGCACTGTGAGCGGATTCTCCTTGAGAAAATTAGCCAAGGAAGAGGGTGTAAGCGTCGGAGCGGTACGATCTGCGATTCAAATATATAGAGAACATTGTACGTTTGAAGATGCGCCGAAGAGTGGTCGGAAATCCGGTCCTGTTAGTCCGGATATCGATAAAAAGATGCCTACAAGCGAAAACCAGCGACTTCCGTTCGGGATGTTGCGAAGAAATTAGGGACCTTGTCGAGTAACGTCATGCGTGCCAAAGAAAGACTTAGGCTAAAAACATACCGGAAGCAGAAAAAATCCAAAAGGAACCCAAAACAGGCCGCGTCCGTGAAACCACGGGCCCGCAAACTCTACGATTCGTAATTGTGTAGAAATTCTGGGTGTTTATTAATGGACGATGAAACGTATGGGAAACTAGATTACAAAACGCTTCCCGGACCACAATTCTATACTGTAAGCAAAGACATCTTCGAAAAGGAGAAGGCTATTTTTACCGAAAAATTCGGTAAGAAGATTATGGTATGGCAGGCAATATGCGAGTGTGGTATAACATCTAGTCCGTACATCACATCGGAGACGATGAACACTCAGAAATAAGTAAAGGATGTCTCCAGAAGTGATTATTCCGATGATCAGGCAGCACGAAGGTCAAGTAGTGTTTTGGCCTGATTTGGCGTCATGTCATTACGCAAAGGACACTTTAGAATGGTACAAAAGTCAAAATGTATGTTTCGTGCCGAAAGACATGAATCTGCTGAAGTGCCCGGAGGCACGGCCAATCGAGACTTTTTTTTGGGCTTTAACCAAAGCAAAGCTTTGAATATTCATCAAACCAGAAGACGACATCCAAAAATTTAAAAAAGATTTGCCAAAAGTGGTCAAAATGGTGGGAAGTACCATTTTGCAGAAGCTAATGGGTCATGAGGAAAAGTTAGAAGTCTTGGCTATGATTAAATATTTTGATTAAACGAGAGTAAAATATCAAATAAAACACAAAAAACATGACTTTTTTGTTATTTTGAAAGTGTGCTCATACTTTCCGGAACAGTCTATATGCAACTTTACATAATAAAAAATTGGTTCAAATATATGCGATAAATTAATCATGAATTTCCTGAAAATTTATAGAATTCAATAAGGTTATATAAAAGAATACCAAAATCGGTCTCTGACTACAGTTCTTTTCCAAAACATTTAAAAAAAATGTTTTTTACTTTTCAATGATTTCTTATAGTTCAATATATCGATTGGAAGAAATCACAGTTTTGCCAAACAGCAAATTTATTTTCGCAATGGCTACTATAAAACTATTTGGTAATTTGGTGACTTTCATCAATGCCAATTTGCCGTTTAAAACATTTACTGGGGGCGAAATGGGTTTAAAATGCTTTTTACAACTTACCAGAATAAGAAAACGGTTGCATTAAAAAAATGGGCTTTTTTAAGAATGCTGAAAAAAAGGCTAAGACAGATAATTGCTTTTGATAAATTATCCATGGAAGGTAATTATTTAAGCTTAGTTGTGAAAAAAATCTACGTTCTTCCGAGCGGCAGTTAACCGGAACATTCACCATGGCGGACGAAAACATGCGTAAAGGCATGTTTTTGAGTTCTTTCTTTGTTTTGTTTATCAATTTCTCCTCAGTTTTCACAACAAAATTGTTGAAGTAGATCTTACGCTTCAGATTGGCCCAGAAACTCTCGATGGGACGCAGCTGGGGTCGTTAGGTTGATTTGCCGGCTTGGGTACCACATCGATATCCAGACGCTCTATCGCCTCCAACGATGGCTTCAAGTAGTGAACCAACGCCAGATCTGGCCAGAACACCGCGTCTTCGCCCTTATGGTATATCTTGAGGAATGACGCAACTTCCGGCAGGCATTTCGTACTATAAATTCCCCGTTCACGGCCAGTCCGGAGCGAAAGAAAAGTGGCTTTGAAATCCCTTTCTCGCTGATTGTCAGCCATAACAGCACCTTCTTGGGGAACTTGTGTGTGTGAAATGAACTTCACCTCGAAGCTCACTTCCTTCGTGGGGGAAGTAATATACAAAGTGCCCTTCCAGCCGTTGCCATCCAGGGTGGGATAGGTCTCATCTTCCATCACCACCGCCACGTCGCGATTGGCTGGGAAAATCGAGTTGATCATCTTATTCAGCCACTGCCGCTACGTCATTGCCTGCAGCTCCGAAACCAGTGAACGCGACTTCCGCACCCTGACATGTATGTTCAGGTTTGCCAGGTACTTTTTCACTGTTTGGCCGGTTGAAACGACCTCCCGGCCAAGCACACGCAGCGATGTAGCCACTTTTCCCTCGGTCTTCCTCTTCAGCATCCTTTGGAGCTTCTTGTCGCTCAGGGTCGTCGGCCGTCCGGAACTGGGCTTTCTTTCGATGCTCTGATTGTTTTCTAATAGGGCCAAGACGTTTTAGATGCCAGAACGGGCGTTTTTGGTGTCCACAAAATATCGCAGGATGTCCGTTTTCGAAGCGGCGTGGTGCGCACAATTCTGAACGTAGTTGCTTCACTGTTTTTGCAATCACGGTTAGAGTTCGACTGATAGAGCTGTCAAATTTTGTCTGTTGACTCATGTTTAACTATGATTGATGCTGCATGGGTAGTTTTGTCAGTGCGGGTGAAAGTAAACCCATGAAAAATCGTCAATTCTTGTCCATTTTTTTGAATGCAAATGTTACCTCAATTTCATCACCGTCGATCGGAACTCGTGGTAGGAGGCTAACATTGTCTTCTCGTGCGCTTTTTCCCATCATGCATTTTGTTTTCAACGCAAGCCCAATCCAATCCAACCAGTTTCAGCCTTAAGTCTAATGTACGTTTCCGCCATCGTCTCAAAGTTACGTGCTACGATATCAACGTCGTCGGCAAAGCCAAATAACAGAACAGACTTCCTGAAGATCGTGCCAGTCGTGTCTATCCTAGCTCTTCGAATCACTCCCTCCAATGAAATGTTAAACAATAAACATGACAATCCATCCCCTTGCCGCAACACTCTCTGAGATTTAAAGGCACTCTAGTGTCCCTGATCCAAATCGAAAAGTCTGCTCTCGACAAATGGACAAGAGGGTTCGTAGCCATTATTGGGAAAAATCCCAATCTTTCTGTGCGAAATGTGGCTAGCAAAGTTGGGAAGTCAAAATCATATGTACAAAAATTTGAAGCAGAGGCTAGGACTGAAAGCGTACAAAGTGAAAACGGTGTCCATTCGTGATGACAAGCAACATTTCACTGCCTAAAGTCGTTCTAAGGAGCTTTATACCATTTTTTGTAAACATTTTCATGTGTCATAATGGACTACAAAACATAACTACGTACTCAAAGTCTTTAAACAGCTTTCAGGTCTGACTTTTTACACTGCAATGAAAATGAGGGCCATTGTCGAGCATTTCCAGACAAAAAAGGTGTCCAAATTCCAGAAGAAATATTTGATTCGGCAGGCCATATGTAGTTGTGGTCGAAAATCTAAAAGCTTCGTCTCTACCGGCACTATCAATAGGAGTATGTACGAGAAAGAATGTCCATAAAAGCAGTTTCTACCGTTTATCAGAAGCCTCTGCAGCTCTGTTTGGGCCTGGTTTGGTCTTTTTTTTTTTACTGGGCTCTAGCTAAGCGGAAACTCTTCGAAACTAAGAAAATAGCAAATGGTACCTGTGATTTCAAGAGAAGAGTGAGAATCTTCACGACGGGCGTATCTGAGGATACCGTACGAAACCTGGTGTCGGGTGTATCACAGAAAGTTCAAGAACTTCACAGAAAGAAGGATTAACTTCGTAATTAACAGTTTCTAATGTAGGTATAACTCTATTGTTGTGAAATAAACAATCGGTTATCTTAAACTATGTTTAATTTTTTTTGCTGCCATTGTTTTGGTATCCGAAATTTAAGGGAAGGTCCATTAATTATGTCACGCAGTAAGGGGGGAGGGGGGTTTGGGAAAACGTGACGATCCATACAAAAAAATTTAAAGGTCCATACAAAAAACGTGACATGGGGGGGGGGGGGGTTTATAAAAAGTCAATTTTTGCGTGACGTAATTAATGAATGTTCCCTAATGTGGACAGGCTTAACTACGTGGCGCTATTGTACATATGAATATCCTGTACAAGTTGTATCTAGAGAACATGGCTTTCCAGAGATATGCCGTCTTAGACAAACTGGTACAGTTCACCATCTGGAAGCCGGCCGTCGATGTCTGACGCCATTTTGGAATGAAAACTAAAAAAGTGCATGTTAAAAAAGTGAGAGTAGTGAGCAGGTTAAAAAAGTCTGTCAAATACCCTGCAATATTAATACTTATGGATCGGTAATGGCATACAAAGGCTGAAAATCTATTTATAACGGTATTTTGGAATCCAAAATCGAAGTGGCGAATTCCGCAAATAGGCCTCTGATGTGACGTGAACCGCTTTCATGTTTGTAAACAAAAAGAAATCGCATCCGGCCAATTCTGGAGGATACGGATGATAAGGCAGAAATTCGTAGAAATTCGTGGAATCCAAAATTGTGGCTTTTTATGTCGGAAAAATAAAAAATACTGTCGAATACATTTTAATATAAATATTTTTGAAACGCAGGCGGCGTCTTGATACAGTAAATCAATTACCAATTCCATGTAGAAATCCAAAATGATGGCTTCAGCTCCGTAAAGAGTGTGAAATACTGTCTAAAAACCTGTAATTTAATCTTAAATGGCTGTCTTACGTTTCTGGCAAACTGGGGAATACTGTCAAATGTCCTGCAATATGGATACTTCTGGAAATCTATTTATGACGCCATTTTGGAATCCAATATCGAATTGTCGATTTCTGGAAAATAGGGCTCTGAATCGCTTTCCGCCAAGCATTTTTTTTTTTCCATTTTTGTTAACAAAAAGAATTCGGATGGAGCCAAATCTGGAGAATACGGTGAATGAGGCAACACTTCGTAGCGCAATTCGCCCAGTTTTGCTGTGGTGATTGCTGATGAGTGAGCTGGGAGAGGGTGGAAAAGAACCTCTTTCTTCGCCAAATGGGGTCGTTTTCAATTTCATTCAGCATCGAATCGGTCCAATAGATCAGCATAGTACTGGCCCGTGATTGTCCATTCCTTCTCCAAATAGTTGCTAGAGATGATGCCTCGTGAATCCCACAAACGGTGCCCATGACTTTCCCGAACGATGGTACTGTACTTGGCGTACAGTTTGAGTTGTAATACCAAATGAAAATGGACAGCATGTCCAACACGGTGTATGCTTACTGATGGAATGAACTCCGCTTCGTATATTTCGGGTACTTTTTAGAGGGGTGTTTAAAAGGTATCTTAAACTAGGTAGAATGATGTTTTGTCGTTAAGGCGCGGTCAGGTAAAAGGTAAAACATGGAAATGACATTGGATGCGGCGATGCAATGGTTGTTTTTTAGTGCTATGCTGATTTGGAATGTTCTTGAAGGGTTTACGACTTGCTCTGATTGGGAAGGTTTGTGAAAGCAAATATAAAACATGTAAATTAAGGTAAAAAAAAGTTTCTGGGAACTATGGAACTATGGGAACTATGGAAAGTTATTACAGTTTTAGCTAGGTTTGGGAATTCCGGAGATGTATACTACACCGTTTTCGACTTCCTTGGAGTAGGATCACCGGGTGAAGTCCACTGTTTTGGCTGTTCTTTCATTTCAAGCGCGTAGTGATGGATCTATGTTTCGTCAACAGTTACGAAATGCCGTAGAAGCTCTAACGGATTGCGCTTAAAAATGTCCAAACAGTGCTCTGAAGTTGTCATGCGATTCCGTTTTACTCCTCTGTGAGCAAACACGGAACCCATGTTGCCGTTAGCTTTCTCGTATTTAATTTTTCGTGAAGGATATTTTGCATGCGTTCAGATGAGATGTCTACAATCTGTTAACAAGATATCAAGAATATTTTGTTAACCGTAATCACCTCAATCGAACGGTCTTGATGCTCCTCATCAAAAACGGATGTTTGGCCACGCTTGAATAGATTTTATCAGATGGCCGTCATCGAAGGATTATGGTCCTTATAAACAGCATTCAACTCTACTTTGATTTCCTTATACGTCTTTCCGTCCAAAAAATAAAGTGAATCACTGTTCGATATTATTCTTTCTCTATGGTTACAAACAAAAGCGAACTAAACAACAGCTACCAAAACAAACACTGAAAATTTATTTTCGTAAAGTAGCTTTCAAGCGTTTCGTAAACATGGATTTTGTACATAGAACAAATGTCTCGTATATTGTATGAAACATTCATGATGCTTTTTATCTGGTGAAATGCTATCATTACACCTTTTTGTAAAATGCACGAAATGAACTTCGTGATGACCAGCCAATCACAATGTCTCTTTTATACCGCACGCATGCATGGTGGTGTTTCTGCTGGTATGGGCATGAATCATTTATCTAACCCAAAATAAAAATTAAGGCGCTGTCGAGGCCTATAACTTGATGCTCATTAGTCAAACAGGTTCTCACGAGTCAGCATGGCCTAGTGAGATCAACCACTGATTAAGAATCAGTACTTTCTAAATTTTCAGGTTCGAACCCCATGTCAGAAGCATTAAAAAAAAAACGCTGGACAACTCCACGCGGTTGCACGTTTTTTTGTCAATTACAATTTGAATCGATAAAGTAGATCTGTCAGTCCTTCATGCAACCAGCAGAGAAACGTTTCTTTTTAATTTGTGACCAAATATTCGTAGCTCTTTATATTGTTTTCGTACAATGTACGAATGTTCTTTCTGTGTCAACAAAAACTTCGTGCTTTTGACAGTTGCCCATCTGGCATTAATAGCGAATGCATCTTTATAAAAAGAACAAATTAGTTTCATTGCAGAAAACAACGAATGGATTTGTGAGTATTACCTGAGATTCTGTAATATAAACTAAAATTAACTTTCAATGAACCTACTCGATAAATCTGTTTGAAATTTTGACACACAGATAAAAAGAAACACTGAATTTTCTGCGTTATCTAATGCACATAAAGGGAATGCTAGATTTGGCAGAACATAATGGGATATTTCATGTAAATTTAAGCCAGAAAACGCCTGAATTTAGCTTGTTGTATGAAAGATTGCAAACAATATCGTTGTTTACGCTCCTTTGGCTTGGAATTACACGAGGGGAAATTTTACGCCCTTGTTAAAATTAATTATTTTTTTCTGTGCAGCTATTGTTTCAAAGGTGGCGATAAATGTTGCAATACACATTTTGCGTCAGAGATGCCATAGGTTGCTTACCACAGGTACTTATCATACAAAGATAAAAAGAAACATTGAATTTTCTGCGTTGTCTAATGCACATAAAGGGAATACTAGATTTGGGAACAAATAATGGGATATTTCATGTAAATTTAAGCCACATAAAGCCTGAATCTACCCTATTTTATGAAAGATTGCAAACATTGTTGTAAGGCCTAATAAAGGTTGCAAACAATTTCGTTGTTTTCGCATCCTTTGGCTTGGAATTAAACGAGAGGCAATTTTACGCACTGGATAAAAATAATTAATTTTTTTCTGTGTACAGCCCTCGTATGTCTATCCTCCTTTCCTTGAAAATAGGCCTTTTCCAGCGTCTTGATTCAGTGTTGTATGAATAAAGTTAAAATAAGATTAATATGGAAGCAGTTACCAAACATGGAAAGCTACTTCTAATAAATATGTGAACATACACAGATAAATAGAAACATTGAATTTTCTGCGTTATCTAGTGCACACAAAGGTAACGCTAGATTTGGCAGAAAATAATGGAATATTACATGTAAAGTAAAGCCAGATACCGCCTGAATTTAGCTTGTTGTATGAAAGATTGCAAACAATTTCGTTGTTTATGCCTCCTTTGGCTTGGAATTAAACGAGAGGAAATTTTACGCGCCAGTTAAAATTCATTATTTTTTCCTGTGTAGAACAAAAGTATCGTATTTTTTTTCACGCTAATATGGCGGGTTCAAGAAATGTAGCTTACAAAATTCAAACGATTGAATACAACATTTACCAAATGCCATCAAACGACCACGAACATTACTCTACTTTTAAATCAAACTAGTGGAACAATCATCATTAATTATTAAATATAGGTAGTCCCAACATTACATGCAGACAGAATCAACGAAAAAACACTACTTTCTACACGAAATTAACTCTTCAAATGCGAACACTGTCGATGAAACCAATCTTCCCTCATATTCTCAAGCACCTACAAAGTCTTGTTCTACGAGATTCTTGCAGCAGCAATCTTTCGCCTCTCTCCAGTTGCTGGATTATTCCATCAACTAGAAAACCCCATATGCGGCCCCAATAAATAAGATTTGTGCCTTTCGTAGACCCCACCTCCTTTTCGGTTCCCTTCTGGGGGTAAGTAGAATGGTGAGAAATCGATTCCATTGCTCATCTTCCAGCCACAGATGCCGTTTGTTTGTGTGAGTTGGTTGAGTAAAAGAAAAACAGCGAGAAAAATGGACTCGCCAGCGCATCCCCTCCTGCTATTGGTAATAAAATTCGGACAGATGTGAGCCTGTGGAAACATTCATCAAATATTCAGCATCAATTATGATTATGCTGAAAATATTTTGATTTTCGGGCAGAACGGCTGCAGCCCGAGCGATGGGATTTCTGTTTTTGGCTGAGAGTGATTGGTTGCTTCATTTTTATTTCTATCATATGTTTGGAGATGGCTCCTTTTGCTGTGTGATACAGCTAGGCGCCATGTCATCAGGCCAATTGAGTCCAGATGGGTTGACTGTAAAATATAGTCACCGTTCATCTGCTTCCTTTTTGAGGGATTGATTTCGTTTCGCTCTGCAAGAAGGTCAATGAAAGAATGAATTGAAAAATGTTCAAGAATTTTCTATCGGCCTCACGATGATTTACCGACACCATTCTGGGTAGAATTTTCACCTTTTTGCCTGCCAAGGAAAAACACCTCGAAAGGAAGCACTTGAGACATTCAATTATGATTTATATGGGGGTCTCGGTGTTACTACAACGTACAATCCCAGTCTGCGTTTGGGTGGTGGGGAAACCGAGTCTTCCAGATTGAGGGTGACAGCGGAAATTGTCTTCCTTGGTTTCACCCAAATGGCAGTGAATGGAAACTCTTGAGAATCTCTCTTGCAGCAAGAACGACCGTCAGTAATGAGGGAGCTCTTGAATATTTCCCTGAAGTGAAAAGTCATCCCCACTTAAAAGACCGTCCATCATCTGATGTGGTAACAACTTTAATAATCTACCTTTGTGGAAAAACTTTATGGTCACACAAATTGTAATCCCTTCGTTTGAGCCGTAGTTTATAAACTCTGCCATTCAGCTCTTCCTAGGAACCAGAGCATACTGTCGCCGGTCGCTTCTGACATTTGCGGCAGACCACAGTGCCAATTAGCACCGTCAATTAAGTCATCTTTGGTAACACTTCCTGACGGTTTGGTCTTAGAAGAAAGTTAACCATCACGAGCGCAGGCACATGCACTGGGCCAAGTCTGTGTTTCTTATTAGCCTCAAAAAGTGCGGAAGCGAGCAGCTGTTGGAAAGATTTCTCCTGCTGGTTGCGGTGAAGTATATTAGCTGAAAACTTTTCCGGCCGCAGTGCCAGAAGTGGAATATCAACAAACACGATTATTGAAGTTTGACTGGGGCGGTTTGCAGTGGAGCGACTTTCGACAGTGAGCTACCCTGAGGGTTGGTTTCTCGGTTGGTCGAATATCTCCAATTGACGAACAATGTTAACAAAGTTTTAAATTAATTTTAGCAAACCGTAACGGAATCGGACTCCTACGACTTGTTTGGGATTGTTACATAAATCAGAGGGGTAGGTGGGATTTTTTGATGAACGATAATGATGAAACAGAAATCGAACAGGAAGGTTTTTCTCAGCAATTTTTAATTCTGCACATTTGATAATCATTGTTCTATTGTTAAATGGACAATAGCCCAACCATGTACAGTCGAGTTTCCTACTATATATATGGTTGATGGGACCGTCCGTTTGCCCGGATTTCTCGAATGTCATATTTTTAGTGGAGCTGATTTTGGTTGGTAGTTAGGGTTTTTGATAAGATTGTTACACTTAAGTTAAAGCAATCACCTTGTAGACCGTCGAGAAGTTTGGATGGTTTCACCTTTCGGTTAGTTTGAGCCAAGGCTATGATGGTTATATTTTTTTATTTTAAAGAGGCAATTAGTTGTTGACAGGTATGTTCCTTCATATAAATGTTTGGCTTAGTCGTGAATATATCTAACGTTCAGAATCGCAAGGGCCTATGAACAATGGTTAATTCTCTTCATAGATCTTCTCTGCTGACTATTTACTGGTTTGAGTAACAATTTTTCGTCTATTAGAGATTGCATTTTCTAACTTCTGCAACCTTTTGCCATAACCATGCAAAGGGAAAGTTGATGAACAAAATTTATCATTTCAAATAAGCCCTTATGATTTTTTTCATTTGTCCAGCGCGCAAGTAATTTGTAAAGATCGCGCTTTGTTGATTTCGTGGTTTTTCGCAATTCGTTCTATTGGAATTCAGTTTGGTTTTTTCTCGACATAATTGCCTCCGCAGTAGAGAGCAGTGATGTCCATATCCTTAGAGATTGAAGAGAGTGAAGAGGTGATAGGTGAAGAGAGATTTTAATTTTTAAATTTGAGCTGTTTGCCATTCGGATAGTGTCTGATGTTACAGTTGAATTTTTATCAGTACCGTATCATAACTCACAATATCATTATATTTGATGATATTGCTTTATTGATTTTACTTCATAGATGATTTAAAAATGGCTTGTTGTTTTTTTTACGTCCATTTGTCTTTAACTCCCTGTCAATAAAATATTCTCTATTTTCCTTACACAGGAGCAATAATTATTAGGCCAGCAAAAATAAAAGCGTATAGCTGTAATAGAAATCAACACCAAGCAGCAAATAGTGAACATGGCAACAGTAAATTAAAATGTATAAATGTAATTTTTGTAAAATTTAACAAACTTTTTTAGGATACCATAAATCAAGATTTTGGGAAATTGCTGCTATCGCTGAAAACGAACGAAAACGTGCTTAAGCGCGAAAACACAGAACTCTCCACATTAACACTTTATAACATTTCTTATATTTCAGGATCCACCGAAAGAGATCATAAATAATGGATACCGAGTGATTGCAGTCTTTTTCATTTACATAAATATATACAATATTATATAAATATTTCATGGGAATTGGAGGGACCATCAGGGCACCCGATTGAAGCACTCTGGATGGGGAGAGTGGGAATGCCAACTCCCCATTGTTAACAGATTGTGAATAGAGGGCGGGCTCTTCTCCCCGCCCATTGGGGCATCCTCATGTTAGATAGCTTGCTCTTTTGACCAATTGTTCAATCATGTTGTTGGAAGGAGATTCTTTATATCCCTGTGAATACGTATAAGTGATGTTGCCTATTGATCCACCCAACCCCTTTTTGGCCCTTCATACAATGGCATGCTTAGGATAATCAGTGGTTTTTAAAGCTTGATCAAGTCTAACAGCGAGGAGAGCTCACTGCTGTCGGACTTAGTTTCCGTGCTACAATGGGTGGTAGTACATATCATACATCATACATACACTCTTCCTACCTCAACGAGAGCACTTCTCTCCTTTTTATATTCACCCCGTGTTCGCATGCTAGTGCGCATGTGAGTGAAAAAAATGGTTTTTATTCACACAACACTCGATCGCTCTAGAGTGAGAAGAAGAGCTCTCAAATTCACAGAAGCGAATACAGATACATTATCTGAAGCATGTGCCTCAGTGAGCTCACTGGAGTGACTCTTTAGGTAATTCCCGCTTCCTTTTTTCGGACATTTTCTACAACTCCGACGACGTTTTCACTATCAAGCGCACCAGCAAATCACAGAAAGAGCACTGGCGCGTCTTCGCACAAGTGTACGCGGCAGCGAGAGCACTCGGGTGAAGACAGATGAGAGCACGTGAGAGCGGTCGCTTAAAAGAGAGAGTGATTCACTATCTCACAAAGTCATTCCAAGCCATCCCATCACAAGCGCACACTTTCACTCCGTCTATTTACCATCGAGTAAAAGAGCGTTTTGCATTATCTGCGGTGAGTTATGGTTGTATCCTCTGTGAAGGTTCAAATCTCACGCACTGGCGTAACATTAGTGCGAAATGCCATCTCTAATAGAGGGTCGAGAATTCGTTCTTAAAGAAAAATGTGTAGTTTTAGTAGCGCGATAAGGATAATTCATGAATTGCAATTGGCAGTCGTCAAGTCATTTTATTTATTGTCGTCAATCATAAGTAGACCGTTTGTTACATTTTTTCCTAATTCTAGTTATAATCGAAGATATAAAATACACAATATTAGACTAAGCAGCGCCTGGTTCACAATATTCATATGGCGTGTTCTTCTTCAGCGTATAGCATTGAAGTATTGCTTCAATTTGGATTTTGTAATTGTAAATTCAATTGAATCGCTATGTAAATTGTAGGTAGCCATCATCTGATTCAGAGGTCCAAATTTAGCGTAGTTTGTGCGATAGTGATTTGTGATAAAAATATTTCGATTGCGCAGTTGCCGGGAGGGTATGTAAAAATTTAATTTTGATAATAGCTCTGCTGAATCAATGCGATGCGAAACAATGCCATTAACAAACGAAATCCTAGCAAACTCTCGACGTTGTTTTAGTGTTTGCATACTGATAAGCCTACAGCGAGCTTCATAGGGTGGGAGAGGAAATCTTTCCCAACCTAATTTACGTAATGCAAACAATAAAAACTGTTTTTGTACAGACTCTATTCGCTCTTCTTGGATAACTGAAAAAGGTGACCAGACTACACTACAATATTCCAGTATTGACCTCACATAAGCAATGTATAATGTTTTAATTGTGTAAGGGTCGTTGAAACTATGACTAAAGCGTTTTATAAATGCCAGCATGTTATTAGCTCTGTTAATTATTGTATTGTAGTGGTCAATGAATGTTAGTTTCGAATCCAGCATAACTCCTAAATCACGAATTCTTATGCACTTTCCTACAGACTGATTTCCTAGAGTAATCATAATGTCAGGTATGTCTTGTTTTCTGCTAAATGCTATCGCATTACATTTTTGAACATTTAATTTTAAAAGGCTTTTGTTACACCAAGTATAGAAAATATGTATTTCTTCTTGAAATATCTTGTAATCTTCTTTGCTTCTTATTTCTAGGAAGAGCTTTATATCGTCGGCATATATTAAGACTTTTACAGTTTTAAGAATGAATGAAATATCGTTTACGAAAAGAATAAACAAAAGAGGGCCTAGATGGGATCCTTGGGGGACACCTGAGGAAACTTGAATAGGATTTGATTTCTTTCCTTTAAATCGTACTATTTGTTGTCGATTAGTAAGGTAACATTTGAGCCATTTGAGAAGACCTGGCTCAATACCCAGTTTATGTAATTTGAATAGTAGCATGGGAATGTCAATCCGATCAAATGCCTTACTGAAATCTGTATAGAGAGTTTGTACGTGGTTTCCGTTATCCATTGCTACTAACGTGTAGTTAACGAATTCTAGTAAGTTTGTATTAGTTGAACGTCCTTTGTAGAACCCATGTTGATTGTTAGTAATCCTGTTTTTGATTTGATAGAACAGCTTTTCATTAACTATTGCTTCAAAAAGCTTAGGAATGCATGAAATAATGGCAACTCCACGGTAATTGCGTATGTCAGATTTTTTGCCGTTTTTAAATATTGGGACTAGATAGGAGCTCTTCCATGATTTTGGAAAAATGCCGGATTCAAGCGACTTATTGAAAAGCCAAAACAATGGAGTTGTGAATTCTAACGCTAAGTTTTTTAAAAATACAGGTGGAATACCGTCAGGTCCACATCCTTTCGATACATCTAATTTATTCAAAGCTTCTCTAATGTCTTGTACATTCAAGCTGTTGACACTAACATCATTAGCAAATTCTGGGAAGAAATCAAAATACTCACGATCACGATCTTCTTCCGAAAATGTAGTATAGATTTCTTGGAAAAAACTTGCAAATAAGTTGCAAATTTTTTCTGAGTTATCACCAACATTTTCGTTCAGATGCATTTTGGATGGAAAATTGTCCGATTTCAATTTAGTTTTCACGTAGCTAAAGAAATTTTTTGGACAACATTTTATTTCACGTTCAGTTTTCGAATTGTACTCCTCAAAAGCAATGTCAATAGCTAGATTAAGTTGATCGCAAATGTTCAAATAGGTGACCAGATTATCGTTACTACTATATAGGGGATTCCATCCAGAATGTGCCGGAAATCCCAAAAATCATACCCGATCATCATTGATTTGGATGAAACTTGGCACATGAGTTCGGTATGTTGGAAAAAAAAATTCCACTGGTGTTAATATAATTTGGGTTCAAGAGTAACTTTTGAGATGGGCGTATGTGTTTTTTCCAACATTTTACTTGAAAAATCGTAGTTCAAAAACCATTACATTTAGAGAAAAACTTTATATAAAGGAATTGTAGGGAACTAAAAAGCCTTTCTTAAAAAAATATACACAGAAAAAAAAATTTTTTTTCATCAAGAAAAATCAAAAATAATTACTAAAAATAAAATATCTAAAAAAACATATTTTTAATATTTTTTTAATTTGTTGTATGGAAATTTGAGGAAAAAAGACACGTTTTGAAAAAAACTCTAGGATGGACGCTCTTATAATAAAAAAGTTTTTCAAATAGCAAACTTTGGTGTATATTTCAAATTTTGGTTATTCATTCTTATAAATAAATTTTGATGTTTTAATATGGTTTTGGAGATCATAACAAACAATAATGATTATAATGATAAACCACGTAAACGCAACCGTTTTCAAGATATTTCTGATTTTCTTTCAATAAAATTTCAAAACCTCAAAAAATACGCCCTTTTCATAAATTACTCGTGATATTAAAACAACAATAGCTAACGATTGTTTCTCTTGTGTTTTTAGCCTTTTTAAAACACATGTATGTGCCTCTTACTTACTCTTAACAGCTCGTCGATTGAAAAAGCTTCACTTAAAGTTATAAGACAAAAATAATGAATTATGGTTGGATTTATATTTATATATACCATTTATTAGTCTCGGTCATTGATAATATTACATAAACATTATATAAACTATTGATTGCTTTTATATATATATTATGAATCCTGCCTTCTTCGTCATTCGAAAACAGTTTTACAAAAACTTCGTTTTCTGAAATTGGAACGAATGAGTGGTACTTTTGTGTACCTGCAATCGTTTTAGTCTGTCGGTAAATTTCATTCCATTCTGCTACCCCCTGTTCATACTCTTCATGTGATACATAACAAAACGACATTTTGTTAAACAATCATCACTTTTTGGTTCGCCCATTCGAATAACTCTAATGCACTTTTTATAGGGTGTTCATGTTGTACAGCAAGGCTTGCATATCTTGCCATTCGTTTTAATGTACCACCAATTGCATTGCAAGGTCCCTTACCGTGGGATGTTGCGAAAAAATGCCATTCAGCATCAATATTGTATTTCTTTTTAAACTTACAAAGGCTTGCAAAGTTCTTCCTATTTTTATATTGGGATGCTGCCCCGTCAGACATAAACGTAGCTTTCTTTACTTTAATTTTTGTTTGCAAAAAGCTTATTAGTTTTGAAATAAACACCTGCACCGCAATCGTATCATGTTTCAACACTTCTGAGATAACAATGAAACTGATATTTTTAAGTATTCCAGATTCCGTGTAATAAATGACAAAAGGGTGAATAGTGGCTTGCTCATTACTCCAATAACTACTTTGAACAGCATCTTGAAAAACAAATGAACAATTTTCAGAAAAATCACAAATTATTATTACTTTGCCGTCTTTATGACAACTTTTATAATCTCTCAAGAAACTAGACTGCTGAGATTTGACAAAATCGTGGGATACTAATTGTTCCAACTTTTCACAAAAATAAGCAATAAATTCATCAATTGGTTTAACAAGTGTCTCTAAACTACATCTATCAGTTGAAATCCATTGCTCAAAAGATATTTCAACTAAACCACGTTTTTCTAATTTGTCTGTTAAACTACTCTCAAAATCTGAAAAGCCTGGACATCGTTCGCATTCACGGAGGTAACATTTTTTAGTTCTAGTTGATGAGCTACATAATATTTCTTTAAAACACAATTTATAATCATTCTCGAATGAATATTTTCTAAGACCATGAAGCATCAAGTTAATGTTCTCATGAATGGTGCAAACACAAATGTTATGAGAACCTGTGCTGCCAAGTAATTTGCAATGCTTTGGTCTTAGTGCTGCAAAAGAGCTAAGCCCAACAGCATTTTGATGCATCTCTTGAAATTTAATGAAAGCTTCTCTTAATGAACAAACTAAAAGGCGCTTTTGAATATGAACCCTCTTACCTTCACTCCTCACTGAAACGTAGTCGTTCATACCAGGGGTTGCTCGTGTAATCTCATCACTGTCGTAAAATTGCAAAATTTGGTTTTTATTTCCGGGTTCAGACCGTGTCCCAGCTTTTCGTTAGGGGCAGCTAAAACACCTTCGTGCTTTGCAAGGAATTTAGCTTGTGATACGATGTACTTGTTTGTTATTCCAAATTCTGCCATTACTCTTTGATTTGTCCAAGATTGTGGTAAAACCGAAAGTATCCTTACTTGATCGTCCCTCGAAGTTTCTGGATCAGCATACCGGTTCTTTAGCTGCGCGATTATTTCGTCATATTCGGCTGCTTTCACTTTCAATTGTTCCAGGTCATCCTCCTCCGCTTGATCCCCAAATATGTGTGTCCGAATGCCGTTTGAAACATCTTTGAACTTTTTGCGGGAATAATTTACGTTCAGGAACTTTTTAGCCGATATTGGCGAAACGTTGATTCAGCTACGCCCTTGTTAAATAGCTCAATATTATGGCGCCTTGAATAATCTTGCACACTGCTATCAGATGGCACTGACATTAATGATATTGCCGATGGCGTTTCCTCGAGACCATACAAGTCTACTTGCCGTGATGTAGATGGTTGTGGATCCATAATGTTAGTAATTGATGGTTTCTCACTAGGCTCCGAAATTGCAGCATGGGATTGTTCCGTTCTATTTAAATGCAAACGACAATTATCACAAATCATCAAAGAAGTGTCCAAATGTGTTTGCCCATAAACTTGAGTTTTTGACATTTTGTTCGGTTAATTTACGAAGGTTTTTTGAGCACCGTTTAGTGGGAAACGGCATACAACACTTTTTCATGTTAAACTCCATTTTCAGTTCACTCAGATAGATTTTACTGATGAATGCGACTATGTATGAGCATATATATTGGCTGTGGTACCTTTGGAAATGCAGGTATAAAACATCTCTGGTAGTTTACAGGCAGCGTACATTAGCTGTTTTTTTATGAGAAGATATACCTGACATACGTTATAGCTGCTATTTGTCTACCTACCTTAAACAATATGTGTTACTTTCATCGCTACATCACCGAACTGTTCGGAGTGTAGTTTTCACACACTACACCCGACCTCTAACATCGTTGGAGCTTGGCAAAATAGTCAGCAGTTCGATTAATATGCTTCTTCTATATGACCCTCCGCATAATTTCATCATCTGTCCATTTCACACTTGTCGCCCCTGCGACATCTATCTCGCTGTTACTTTCATCGCTTTAGCAAATTCGCTCCCTTCATTCTCTGAGCGGCCCGACCGATACAGCCATAAAACAATTATAAATATATTGATTGCAATATTAAAACAATAGTGCTATTTATCTTGTTCTTTTCAAATGAGTCTTCTTATCATCCTGATATCAAAAGAAAAGAGGACATTAGAGTAATGTGAACGTTATAATATGAAGATCTTGGAAAATATATCATTTCTGGTGGAAATCTCGATTAACTTAAGAAAAGAGCGAATTTTCTGAGGTTTTTTCATTCTATTGAAATAAAATCCGAAAAATCTCGAAAACGGTTGCGTTCAGGTGATTTATCATTATAATCATTATTGTTTTTAATGATCTCCAAAATCATATTGTATAATTGATTTTCATTTATAATAATGAATAACCAAAATTTGAAATATGCACCAAAGTTCGCTCTTCGGAAAACTTTTTTATTATAAGAGCGTCCATCCTAGAGTTTTTTTCAAAACGTGTTTTTTTTTCCTCAAATTTCCACAAAACAAATATGAAAAATATTAAAAATATGTTTTTTTTTATATTTGATTTTTAGTATTTATTTTCGATTTTTCTTTATGAAAAAATTTTTTTTTTCAGTGTACATTTTTTTTACAAAGCCTTTTTAGTTCTCTACAACTCCCCCATATAAAGTTTTTCTCTAAATGTAATGGTTTTTGAACTACGATTTTTCAAGTAAAATGTTGGAAAAAAAACATACACCCATCTCAAAAGTTACTCTTGAATCCAAATAATCTTAACACCAGTGGATTTTTTTTTTCAACATACCGAAGACGTGTACCAAGTTTCATCAAAATCGAAGATAGTTGAGTTTGGTGACCGACCGATTTGGCGTGGAATCAGTCTATACTTTTTATAAATTTTGTGAGCTTTTTGTTTGCGGTTTTTAAGTTTTTTTATTTCTTGGTTATACCAAACCGGATGCTTTGAATTGTTTTGCCGCCTTATTTTTTTCACAGGTACCTGTTCGTGTATAATTTCAAATAGTAATTTATAAAAGACATCTACTGACGTAAAATCGTTTGCCAATCTATTCTGTTTAGCCTATGCTTAATGTTTTCATAATTTGCCGAGTGATATTGGAAGATTACTTCGTACTCGCAGTCGTCGGGTCTTTTGCTTTCAAGTACAAATATAGATAACTCAATAGCTGTGTGAAACGCTTCATTTTTCCATAATGGAGTAACTGATTCGGTCAAAG